>CM076584.1:1066595504-1066735121 GCA_034641835.2 Pinus albicaulis
TAAAAACAATTGAGGTAAATCGTGGAAAACATTTAAACATTGGAAACCAGTTGCAATCAGCACAAGAGCAAGAGGTAATTGCATTATTACGGAAATATTCAAAAGCTTTTGCCTGGGATTATACTGACATGCAAGGAATCCATCCTAACACATGTGTCCACCACATCTATACAGATTATCAAATCAAACCTGTAAGGCAACCTCAAAGACGAATGAATCCCATGATGAAAGAAATAGTGAAAGAAGAACTGCAAAAATTGTTAAATGTTGGATTCATCTATCCTATTTCAGATAGTCAATGGGTTTCTCCACTGGTTATTGTACCAAAGAAAAATGGAAAGTGGAGGGTATGTGTGGATTATCGAGAACTAAACAAAGCTACACTAAAAGATCATTTTCCTCTACCATTTATTGATCAAGTGTTAGACTCATTGGCTGGAAAGAAATTCTTCTCTTTCTTAGATGGGTTTAGCGGGTACAACCAGATTAGAATAGCAACAGAAGACCAAGACAAGACAACATTCACTTGCCCATGGGGAACCTATGCATATAATGTTTTTCCATTTGGTTTATGTAATGCACCTGCAACTTTTCAACGAGCAGTGCCTGCAATTTTTGCTGATCTAATTCATGAATGTGTAGAGGTTTATATGGATGACTTTACAGTTAATGGAAACACATATAATGATTGCCTAAATAATCTTGAGAAAGTGCTGAAACGATGCATTGAAACAAATTTTTCATTAAGCAATGAGAAATGCTATATAATGTTGACAGAAGGAATAGTTCTGGGACACCATATTTCTGCTTCAGGAATTAAAGTGGATCCAGCAAAAATCCAAGTCCTAGTAAACTTAATGCCTCCTACAACACAGAAAGGGGTAAGAAGTTTCTTAGGCTATGCAGGCTATTATAGAAGATTCATTGAAAACTTCAGTAATATAGCCCAACCTCTGTTTAAACTATTAGCAAAAGATATTGAATTTCACTGGACAAATGACTGTCAAAATGCATTTCAAATCCGAAAGTTAAATTACCGCTGCAATCTATATTTGGCCAAATCGGTCTTTGCCATTTCATATCAACTGATGCATCCGATACCGCGATAGGTGCCTCTGGAGCGTAAAGAGAACTTGTCTAATTATGCAATATATTTCATAAGCAAGAATTCAACACCGCAGAATTGAACTACACACACAGAAAGAAATGTTAGCTTCGTTATACATGCAGTAAACAAATTCAGACATTATATAACAGGATATCAAGTTTTTATTCATACAGATCATTCAGCAATCAAATACTTGATGAATAAACCCATAACCAATGGAAGAATAACAAGATGGTTACTGTTATTGCAAGAATTTAATATCACAATACAAGACCGGCCAGGAAAGCAAAATCAAGTGGCTGACTTTCTGTCCCGCATACATTCACCCAATGATCCAAATCCGGTTGCAGATAACTTTCCCAATGAACACCTGTTTGCCATCACAGTAAGAACACCATGGTTTTCAGACATTGCAAACTATTTATCTTCTGGAAAGTTTCCAACCCAATTCACTAAAAAGCAAAGACACAAAATTGTTAGAGAAAGTTCTAGGTATAGTTGGGTAAATGGTGATTTATTTTATACTGGTTCAGATTTGATAATTAGAAAATGTGTGCGAGAAGATGAAATATTAGATATTCTAAGGGCATGTCACGATGAACCATGTGGTGGCCATTTTGCAGATAAACGAACAGCATATAAGGTGCTGCAACTGGGCTACTACTGGCCATCCATCTTCAAAGACTCTAAGAAATGTGTCAAGCAATGTGACAGTTGCCAAAGAACAGGGAGACCAATCACAAGAGATGAGATGCCGCTGAAGCCACAGGTCCTCATAGAACCATTTGAGCAATGGGCACTTGACTTTGTTGGACCCATCAATCCACCATCAAATGGAAAGAAGTACCTCTTAGTATGTACAGATTATGTAACCAAGTGGGAAGAGGCTAAAGCAGTGAATAGAGCAACAGAAGATACAGTGGTGACCTTTCTTTTTAAATAAATCTTTGTCAGATATGGAGTACCCAGACAAATTGTAACAGATCAAGGAACACAATTTACATCAAAACTGGTACGAGATCTAACAGAGAAGTACAAGATCAAACATAGGACATCTACACCATATCATGCTCAAGCAAATGGGCAGGTTGAATCAACAAACAAAGTCCTAGAAAATATCATGACAAAAACAGTATAGCAGAACAGAAAATATTGGTCTGAAAAATTACAAGATGCACTATGGGCCTATAGAATTACATGGAAGAATACAACTGGTTTTAGTCCATACCAGTTAGTATATGGAAAAGAGGCCTTATTGCCTATAGAGTTTCAAATACAAACATACAGACTAGCAGCTGAACTAGGACTAGATCTGACAGAAGCACAATAGCGCTGGATCATGGAACTGAATCAATTGGATGAGCATCGTCAACAAGCCATAGAACATACTACATTAGTGCAACAACAAAGAATGAAGTGGCACGACAGATATATCAAAACAAAGACATTTCGCAAGGGAGACTGGGCATTACTTTTTGACTCCAAATTCAAAGACTTCAAAGCAAAATTCACAACACACTGGTTAGGACCATATGAAATTGACGAAATCTTCGACAATGGAGCAGTCAAAATCAAGACAATCGACCAGGACTCCACCTCCTTTATAGTGAATGGACATAGGCTCAAAGTTTATAATAGGCCTATCAGTAAAGAAGCATTTATGAAACAACTGATAGAAGATACAGAACTGGAAGTCATGGCACACCAGGCTCAGCCATCTTCCGGTCCTGTAGTTGAATAAAAAAACACATATATATATAATAAAAAAAATAAAATAAAATAAAAAAATAATAATAAAAAAAACATACAAAATAATTTGTTTGCTAGTGAAAACCAGGCAACTGGCACTAAGAAAACACGAATTCATAGGGGAAACCAAAAAGTAACCTCTCTGGACTCTAAGTGAATTCCCTTTTTCTTGTTCTACCCATTTTACACAATTTTAATACAGTACTCACCAACAACCGACTTGGAGACAAGTCAACTTTTTCTTAAACAAGGGGGAAACTTGTATTAGATCTTTAGCTGGAAAGCTGAAGTATAGAAGAAACTTGTATTGTCAACAGAGGGACCTGAAAGAAGAAATCAATACAGAGGGACCTGAGAGACCTGCCAATGTCAAAACAACATGTGCATATTCTGTAAGCAGTACAGAGGGACCTGAAACAAAAAAAAAATCATTACAGAGGGACCTGACTAACAATTCAAGAACCAAAGCATGAAGAACAAGGAGCAGCAATAAATTTTACTTGTTGATCCATCTACAACATCTGATCAATTGATTTCATCCCACTTGTACAGACATCATCAAGGGGAGTATATGTATATTCATTTTGTGCTTAAAAATTCAAATTTTTCTTAGAAATTTTTAGTTTTTGTTAAGTCGAAATTAGTACCTGAGGATATTCATTATCATTTCATATCCTATATTCCCTATACATACCCTATAACCCTTATACATCATATTCCATTTCATTTCCATACATATTCATTTCATTAACCCTTAAGTATTTTTCTTTAAGAGCTTAAAAGACCAAACTGGGACAACTTTTCAACCCGCACATACAACTCAAGCATTAGTGATGGTGATAATTTTAAATATGACCCAAGATGGTCATTTTAAAATTATAAAGATATGCTATATAATCCAAACAAAAATCATGCGCTATATGGAAATCAAATGGTATGCATGCGCTATAGTCATAACCCAAAGTGCAATATATGATATATGATAAGCGAAGGCATATGGTAGGAAAGGGCGCATATGAGAAATGGTGGGCGGCCGTGTAAAAATTATATGGCACGACTATGCATAATGGTTATGATCTGACGGGGTATTGACAAATGATAATTGCATACACAATGCCGGAATATCATTGCATGCATGAGCACACGACGGTGGTAATAATACGTGCATATCATTCAAAATAGCACACGACGGTGGCAATGATACGTGCATATCATTCAACATAGCACAGGACGGTGGCAATAATATGTGCATACCATTCAAAATAAAACGATGATTTGGCATCCTCATGACACAGTCGGGTGACTGGTCAAAGAGGACGGCCATACCAACCACGTATTGCAAACACCAATGAACAAAGGCGCACAGTACACCCATGAACTCGGTCAATTCGTGACCATTTAGACCTCAGTCCTCATTTCCAAAGAGCTCAGAGAGAAGGCGTTTGAAGCTGCAAAATAGTGAAAATCATCCCGGAGAAGCAAGAAGGCGGATTTAAGAAGGGAAATCGTTCCGGGTTTAACGTTCAGAGATAGCATATTTTCGGGATCCAGTCAGGTAACAGAGAAGTTTATTTACGCTCGGCGACTGTGGGATATGTGTGTGATTGCTTGTCATTAACTGCTAAATCCTTTGCCTTGCCACCAGTATTATTGACCGAAGTAATAGGGATTTGGAGCGCCCGGTTACACTCCACGCGCTCGTTGACAGTCAGGTAACGCTACAAATCCGTGTTATCTCTAGTTGACAGCACTTACGGATATGTTGATAGATTTTGATGCGTTCATCCTGGTATAGAAAACATTAGTTAAACAAGTAGCATTTAAAGTCTAGAATTATTGCATGCACAACACATTAACGAGTTTCGGATTGTATGTGGAATGTGGTGCATTAAAAACAGAGAGTTAGTTCGTAAAACAGGGGAGGCAGAGTTCACGTTCTAGCGCCGAGAGTTGTTTAAATGCGCGCTGTTGATTGATTAACCATTGTTTCAATTACACATCCTTTGCTGCGCGCTGTCAACTGTGGATGCATGATATATTTGTGGCCTCTGTTATGAACCCTTGCTGCCACTGCATTTTTGTTTTTGTTTTAACTAAAACAGGGGATCGAATGCCGGATTGTCAAGTGAATTGTTGGTTGCCAAAGGGAGTCGGGTTGTTGAGCCATTTAAAAATGCTGTGTTTATATTTGACCGAAAATATATATACAATTTTCAATCTTTCATGCTGAGGCCGAGAGCCTTTTTGCATTTTTGTGGTTTTGATGATGAGGCCGAGAGCACTCTTCAGTTTTTTTGTTTTATATACACAGTAAATCATGTTTTTTTGGCGATGAATAAACATGGTTATTGCTGCATGTGTATTTAATTTAAAAAACAGAGACCAGTATATTAACAGAAAAAATATACAGGTGTTGTTTGCATTAAACAGGGGATTCAAATAGTGCTTTTGCAAGGGAATATAACAGAGGTTAAAAAAGGGCAGAGTTGAGTTGAGTCAGAGGAGGAAGGTAAGCTTCTTTGCTTCCAGAATTTCATTTTAAAAAAAAAACGATAGTCATAAATTTTTATTGTTAAAATGAAGTTAGTAACAGCAGAGGCCTACATTGATTGGTTTACAGAAACAATGACAAACAGAGTAGAGCCAAAATTTCAGATAGAAAGCTGGGGAAAAGAGACTATAGAAAAAATTTATCAGGCAGGGATGATAGGCTTCTTACAGAAATTTAATGGCCATTATGAGGAGATAACCAAAGACTTTATAAATAATTTCAGTCAGGACCAGACTCGAGTAGAAGAAATCATTGTCCCAGTAACCCAAGAATACTTGTCTAAAGCCTTAGATTTGCCAATGTTAGGGGAGAAGTATTATAAAGGGCTACACTTCAAGGAGAAAGCGTGGACTTTCATCCTGAGAAAACCTATACATTTGATAGGACAAAAGGACCCAGGGAGTGGTTTAACGAACCATGGGGAGAATTCTGTACTTGATCATCCAAAAGTTCTTGACTTGTGATCGAGGATATAGTGTTGCCCATTTGTATCATGTTAAACTTCTACAGCATATTAAGGGAGAAGATAGGATTAATTTGCCTTACTTCCTATATAAGAGCCTCTTGAGAATGATTGAAACAGAAAAACATGAACGCAGGCCTAAAGCAGGACAGATGTATCATCAAGGATTGATCAAAATCGTAGTTGAGTATCAGGTAAGATCACAGGGCATAGTGTGGAGAGAATTCATGATTAAAAATCATTTTACTGAACAGATTAAAGAGGTACAGGATAAAACAGAGCAGGAAAGTAGAGGATTGATGAACTCACCCTTGTATCCTAGAACAAGAGCTAAACATCAGAGTTACATGGCCATGGAAAATGAAATATCTGTTATGTCTGTTCCCAAAAGATTTACAAATAAAAGTCCCATTAACTTAGACAAAGAAGAAGAAACATATTTTCCAAGACCACAAGAAGAAAATGACATTGCACAAGAAGAATTTGAGAGGGATTCTTCATATGATGATGAAGCAGCAGCATCATTAATGAAAACAACACAAGATTTTGAAAAAGAAATCAATGATGGAAGAATCAGGGACTTAACTGACCAATTAGAAATTAGCAAAATTGTGGAAAAACAATTAAAAGAGGAAAACAAAGAAAATAAGAAAGATAATGCTAAATTGGTCAAGGAAAATGAAAAATTGAAAGAAGAATTGGGGAGATTGAAAAGGAAAAATGATCTACTTTCTAAACAGGCATTTAAGTGGTTAAAAGAAAAGAATATGTGGCAGCAAAGCATGAAAAATGTATAATGTGTATGCCTTTGTTCGTGAAAGACATGACACAAAGTTTGGATTGTTTGGCCAGTGTATAAGACAACAGAAGCATCTAAGGTGTACAACATCTACTACAAGAAGAAGAAGGTCAAAGAGGAATAGGCAAGCATGGGGGACATGCTCGATGATAAGCAAGGGAGAGATGTCAGCCTTAGTTTCTATTCAAAGAAACTTATACTAATCCATCTATTTCCCATCCATTTTCCCCTCATTTATTCCATTTTTTATGTATATTTGATATCTATTCGTGTATTTAATTCAGAATTTTTCAATTTCTAAAGTTTTTATGAAAGTTGTCCTTGGGGCAAAATTGCGTATCTTAAACTCCAAATTCCCGTAATAGCGCCAGCCCATGATTGATGTGGTTGCAGACACTCGGGGTACCTAATTGAATGTACATGGACACTTACAACTAGGATTGTCACCATTCTTAGTTCGAACAATGCTTTATTAGGCCCATTTGGTGCTAGTCAATCATGATTAGTCATTCAGAAATCCCATAGAAATAGGACAGTTTTGAGATTCTATGGGATTGGTCATATTTCTTGGGATAAGAATAATGAATTCGACTTAGATAGGTGGATGAGAGTAGATGGGTTTGTTTGAGTGAAAATAGATCAGTTTGTTTCATGAGACTTCTTATTTAAAGCCAAAACTTTGATGGCTTATGTATTATTATTGACTTATTATACTTTTATATTGTGACAACTTTGGATTGAGGAGTTAATTTGAAGACTTGTGTTGTTATTATTTTGCTGTTCAATGCTATGGATGTGTAACTGAAGTTAAGCTTCTGAGATCACTTATCAAGTGTGCAAGGCAAGGGTGGAAGGGCCCCCATTCCAAGATAAGTACACTTTCTTGTTAACTAGTTTTATTTCCTTGTAATCTGATGATTGTAGAACTGGTTTTTCAAAGCTTTATTTCAGATTGCTTCATGGTTCATGCATAATGATTAATTTCATTAGTTTATAGTTTATTCATCACTTTATCAAGTTGGAAAAATAGGTGTTCAAGTTGAGCATCCCTTCTACTAAGATGATGAATTAAAACTAGTTTCTTTGGTTTGCATGCAAGTAGTTTCTTATTGTGATTTTGAGTATTGAGATGAATAAATTATGATGAAATACTTTATGTGTCTCTTAAGTTAAGAGCTTCTTTCATTAACAATTTATCCATCTTAAGTTCTTGATTTTAATCTCTGATTCATTAAGTGATAGGTGAGGTAAAGGTGGACTTCTTGAGTCAAGAACCATCTCAATATTTTTCCTCTACTTTGAACAAGTTGAATTAGAGTTGTAGGATGTATTGCTTTTGAATAAATTATCTTTCAAGGTTTGATTATATCTGATCTTCACATATAGTGAACTTGCCTCAAAGCATAAACAACCCGGATTGATAATAAATAATTGTGTTAGTTTAGGTACATAAATTAGCTCAACATTTTGGCGTCGTTGCCGGGGAGGCAAATATCGGCATAGTCAATAGAAAGAAAGAAAGAAAAAAAACAAAAACAGTAGTTACACTTTTTAGTTATGTTTCTTTATGCCTAGACATAGAGATCCTCATGGTAGATTTATTAAAAACCCCCCACAAATAGAGATAGGATCATCAAACACCCCAGTTAGTAATCCAATAATTGAGGAATTGGCAGAAAAACAAAGAAGTGGACAAAGATTAACTTTGATTGAGAGGCAAACTTTGTTAGCTTGGGAAGCAAAGCAAAAACAATCTTCAACTTCTGGAAAACAAAAAGAAATTATCAAAGGAAAACAATCTTTATTTCCATCCATAAATCCTCCTATCTTCGACCGACCTGAAACTCCACTTAAAATTGAAACAAATCAACCAATGGCAGAAGAGGGACATGGATCTGCTATTCTCACTCCTGAACAACGAGCTGCATATGAAATACAAAGAGCAGAATGGAGAAGAAAAAGAGAGGAGGACGCAAAACAAGAAAATGATAGAAAAATAGAAAATGATCGAAAAAGACAAGAAGATGAGACTACTTTTGGCTTTCCAATAATAGACACAAGTGCAATATTAGGAGAAGAAGTGAAAATGAAAAATATTCCACCTTCTGTATTGCCAATTTTTTATGGAATGTCCACAGAAGATCCTGATGCATTTATGTTTGAATTTGATATTCTATGTAGAACATATGGATACACTGATGACATTCATAAACTTTGTCTTTTCCCTGCAACATTAAAAGCAGCAGCTTTGAAATGGTTTATGGGTTTAGGAGAACAAACAATAGCTTCTTGGGATGGTTGGAGATCGCCTCTTCCTTAAAGCAAAATCAAGCTTATTTCAGATGATTTTTTTCAAAAGAAGACATTTTTAGAATGACACAACAAGAAGATGAAAGTTTGGAGGAGTATTTAGAGAGATTTCTTTACAATTTGAAAAAATCCAAACAATATTCTCTGAATCCCAATACCATCCGCACAATTTTTCTTAAGGGTATTAGAGATGAATACTTAGATATCCTCAATGTCATGGGTAAAGGAGATATCTCAAACCTACCATTTTATGAAATTGTTGAACTTTTCCAGAAATATTCCAGGGGAAGATCAAAACAGAAGAAGAGAAGTAAGTTCAAAAGCAGCAAAGTCAGCTGTAGGAGGGATAACACGAGCTGAAATAGGAAGTTTATTGGAAAATTTCAAAACAGATCTTTTAAGTACATTAGGGACACAAGTAGATGTGCTAAAGGCAAATAAGAAGAAAGAAGAACAAGAACAAGCTCTAGCAATCTTTTGTCACAAATGTAGAAAGAAACATCCATTGAGAGAATGTCCTTTGGATAGTGTTCAGAGTATTCAGGTTTGTGGTCTTTGTACAGAAAATCATTCCACAGAAAATTGTCTAAGATTGAAAGAATCACAAATGAATTCAATGGAAGAAGTGCCAGGAATAGAAGGTTTTTATTATGTAGCACCACGAAGACCATGGCAACCTAGGATGCCTCAACAAAATCAACAACAATTCCCTCAAAAAAATTACCTTTATCCACCTCAAAATCCTTGGACCCCTCCAATTCCATGGCAAGCTTGGCCTCCACAACAATATCCACAACAACCTGCACAAGGTTGGAGAGGATATGGTTATGGAAACCAGCCACCTCAACAATATCAACAACAATACCAGCAACAATACCAACAACCATTCACATATCCACAATATCCTCAATCCATACCATTTCAACAACAACATTCTACATATCCACAATCCATTCCATATCCGCAGCAGAATCCTCCACCGTTGTTGACCCAACCACAGCAGTTGCAGCTACCCACAAATCAACCCAGACCAACTCAATTACCAGCACAACCAATTGCAAATCCGAATAATAAGGTGGAAAAAGTCAAGACATACACCCTCCGCTTGTCGTGAGAGGAAGCAACATGTTTTCCCACATATTCAATTCTTTCCTTTCAATGAAGTCCATCTAAGGTCTGGAAAAGTGCTTAAAAAGGATTCTCCTCCAATCATAGAAGAACCAACTGAACAAGGATAATCACCTGAAACATCACAAACTAAGATACAAATTCAGAAAGGAACAAACATTACAACACAAACACCACCTTATCCTGAAAGGTTAGTGGAACAACAAAAAGAAATAACCCTTCCTGAATTTGATATTTTAGATGAGTTAAAAAATGCTTATGTAAAAATTCCTTTGTTGAAGGCAATTAAAGAAATACCAATATATGCTAAAACAATAAAGGAATTGTGCATTAAGAAAATCATAAAAGAAGAAGGATCCTACTACAATCCAAGTCATTGGTAAACTAGCAAGTCTCATGTCTACACAAACCGTGTAGAAAAATATATCGATCCCGGTATCCCTATGGTTACTATATCAATAAATAATTTCTCAGTACCAAACACATTAATAGACTTGGGAGCAGCTATAAATGTAATGACGATGGAGACAATGAAAACTTTGCATTTGAACAACATTAGATCAACTTCTACAATTTTAGAACTAGCAGATAGATCTAAAGTTGTTACTGAAGGAATATTGGAAGATATCATAGTCTCTTTGGATTCATGGGAGTATCCTGTTGACTTCCTTATCTTGCAACCAAAAATAAATTCGGGAGGACATCCTCTAATCTTAGGCAGACCATGGTTAGCTACCGCTGATGCCTTTATAGGATGCAGATCAGGATGCATGATTATTTCACATGGAGATGAAAGGAAACATATTGCTCTTTATTCACCTGCACAATCAACTTCTTTAGAATCAGTACTTGAAGCTCAAGAAAAACAGCAAACTAAATCAGTTTTAAGTATAAATCAATTCTTTGATTTAAGAGAAGAAGAATAAAATGAAGACTTAATGGATCTTTTCATTTCAGAACCAAGTATTTCAGAGCAGCTTAGAGAAGTCCAATATGAAGCTGCAAGTAACCTTTTGAATCAATGCTTTCAGGAAACTTGTATTGTTCAAACTTTGCGGAAATATTTTATAGACATTTTCCCTGTAAACACAATCTCCAATCCAACAATAAAAACAATTGAGGTAAATCCTGGAAAACATTTAATCATCGGAAACCAGTTGCAATCAGCACAAGAGCAAGAGGTAATTGCATTATTACAGAAATATTCAAAAGCTTTTGCCTGGGACTATACTGACATGCAAGGAATCCATCCTAGCACATGTGTCCACCATATCTATACAGATGATCAACTTAAACCTGTAAGACAACCTCAAAGACGAATGAATCCCATGATGAAAGAAATAGTGAAAGATGAACTGCAAAAATTGTTAAATGCTGGATTCATCTATCCTATTTCAGATAGTCAATGGGTTTCTCCACTGGTTATTGTTCCAAAGAAAAATGGAAAGTGGAGGGTATGGGTGGATTATCGAGAACTAAACAAAGCTACACTCAAAGATCATTTTCCTCTACCATTTATTGATCAAGTGTTAGACTCATTAGCTGGGAAAAAAATTTTCTCCTTCTTGGATGGGTTTAGCGGATACAACCAGATAAGAATAGCAACAGAAGACCAAGACAATACAACATTCACTTGCCCATGGGGAACCTATGCATATAATGTTTTGCCATTCGGATTATGTAATGCACCTGCAACTTTTCAACGAGCAGTGCTTGCAATCTTCGCTGATCTAATTCATGAATGTGTAGAGGTTTATATGGATGACTTTACAGTTTATGGAAACACATATAATGATTGCCTAAATAACCTTGAGAAAGTTCTAAAACGATGCATTGAAACAAATTTGTCATTAAGCAATGAGAAATGTTATATAATGTTGACAGAAGGAATAGTTCTGGGACACCATATTTCTGCTTCAGGAATTAAAGTCGATCCAGCAAAAATCCAAGTCCTAGTAAACTTAATGCCTCCTACAACACAAAAAGAGGTAAGAAGTTTCTTAGGCTATGCAGGTTATTATAGACGATTCATTGAAAACTTCAGTAAAATAGCCCAACCTCTGCTTAAATTATTAGCAAAAGATATTGAATTTCACTGGACAAATAACTGTCAAAATGCATTTCAAAATCTGAAAGAAAAATTATCAGTTGCACCCATTCTCCGTGGACCAAATTGGTCTTTGCCATTTCATATATCAACTGATGCATCTGATACCGCAATAGGTGCCTCCCTTGGACAGAAAGAGAACTTGTTCAATTATGCAATATACTTTATAAGCAAAAATCTAACACCTGCAGAATTGAACTATACAGTCACCGAGAAAGAAATGTTAGTCGTTATACATGCAGTAAACAAATTCAGACATTATATAACAGGATATCAATTTTTCATTCATACAGATCATTCAGCAATCAAATATTTGATGAATAAACCTATAACCAATGGAAGAATAACAAGATGGTTACTGTTACTGCAAGAATTTAATATCACAATACAAAACCGGCCAGGCAAAGAAAATCAAGTGGCTGACTTTCTGTCCCGCATACATTCACCTAATGATCCAAATCCAGTTGCAAATAACTTTCCCGATGAACATCTGTTTGCTATCACGGTAAAAACACCATGGTTTGCAGACATGGAAAACTATTTATCTTTTGGAAAGTTACCAAACCAATTCACTAAAAAGCAAAGACACAAAATTATTAAAGAAAGTTCCAGGTATAGTTGGGTAAATGGTGATTTATTTTATACTGGTACAGATTTGATAATTAGAAAATGTGTGCGAGAAGATGAAATATTAGATATTCTAAAGGCATGTCACGATGAACCATGTGGTGGCCATTTTGCAGATAAACGAACAGCATATAAGGTGCTGCAACTAGGCTACTACTGGCCATCCATCTTCCAAGACTCTAAGAAATATGTCAAGCAATGTGACAGTTGCCAAAGAACGGGGAGACCAATAACAAGAGATGAGATGCCGCTGAAGCCACAGGTCCTCATAGAACCATTTGAGCAATGGGCGCTAGACTTTGTTGGACCCATCAATCCAGCATCAAATGGAAACAAGTATATCTTAGTATGTACAGATTATGTAACCAAGTGGGCAGAGGCGAAAGCAGTGCATAGAGCAACAGAAGATATAGTGGTCAACTTTCTTTTTAAAGAAATCTTTGTCAGATATGGAGTACCTAGACAAATTGTAACAGATCAAGGAACACAATTTACATCAAAACTGGTACGAGATCTAACAGAGAAATACAAGATCAAACATAGGAAATCTACACCATATCATCCTCAAGCAAATGGACAGGTTGAATCAACAAATAAAGTCCTAGAAAATATCATGACAAAAACAGTACAGCTGAACAGAAAAGATTGGTCTGAAAAATTACAAGATGCACTATGGGCCTATAGAATCACATGGAAGAATACAACTGGTTTTAGTCCATACTAGTTAGTATATGGAAAAGAGGCCTTATTGCCTATAGAGTTTCAAATACAAACATACAGACTAGCAGCTGAACTAGGACTAGACCTGACAGAAGCACAACAATAGCGGATCATGGAACTGAATCAGTTGGATGAGCATCGTCAGCAAGCCATAGAACATACTACATTGGTGCAACAACAAAGAATGAAGTGGCACGACAGATATATCAAAACAAAGACATTTCGCAAGGGAGATTGGGCATTACTTTTTGATTCCAAGTTCAAATATTTCAAAGCAAAGTTCACAACACACTGGCTAGGCCCATATGAAATTGATGAAATCTTCGACAATGGAGCAGTCAAAATCAAGACAATCGACCAGGACTCCACCTCCTTTATAGTGAATGGACATAGGCTCAAAGTTTATAATAGGCCCTTCAGTAAAGAAGCATTTATGAAACAACTGACAGAAGATACAGAACTGGAAGTCATGGCACACCAGGCTCAGCCATCTTCCAGTCCTGTAGTTGAATAAAAAAAACACATATATAAAAAAACATAAAAAATAATAAAAAAATAAAAAATAAAAAATAAATAAAAAAAGCATAAAAAATAATTTGTTTGCTAGTGAAAACCAGGCAACTGGCACTAAGCAAACACGAATTCATAGGGGAAAACCAGGGCAACTTGGACTCTATGAATTCCTTTTTCTTGTTCTACTGTTCTTACATAATTTTAATACAGGTACTCTCCACCAACAACTGACTTGAGGACAAGTCACATCTTAAACAAGGGGGAGACTTGCATTAGATCTTTCGCTGGAAAGCTGAAGTATGGAAGGAACTTGCATTGTCAACAGAGGGACCTGAAATAAGAAATCATTACAGAGGGACCTAGAAGACCTGCCAATGTCAAAACAACATGTGCATATTATGTAAGCAGTGCAGAGGGACCTGAAACAAAAGAATCATTACAGAGGGACCTGACTAACAATTCAAGAACCAGAGCATGAAGAACAAGGAGCAGCAATAAAGTTTACTTTTTGATCCATCTACAACATCTGATCAATTGATTTCATTCCACTTGTACAAACATCATCCAGGGGAGTATATGTATAGTCATTTTGTGCTTGAAATTCAAATTTTTCTTAGAAATTTTTAGTTTTTGTTAAGTCAAAATTAGTACATGAGGATATTCATTATCATTTCATATCCTATATTCCCTATACATACTCTATAACCCTTATACATCACATTCCATTTCATTTCCATACATATTCCCTATTTTCATTAACCCCTAAGTATTTTTCTTTAAGAGCCTGAAAGACCAAACTGGGACAACTTTTCAACCTGCACAAACAACTCAAGCATTAGTAATGGTGATAATTTTAAACATGACCTAAAATGGTCATTTTAAAATTATAAAGATATGCTATAAAAAATCATGCGCTATATGGAAATTAAAGTGGTATGCATGCGCCATAGTTATAACCCAAAGTGCAAAATATATGATATATGATAAGCAAAGGTATATGGTAGGAAAGGGCGCATATGAAATGGTGGACGGCCATGTAAAAACTATATGGCACGACTATGCATAATGGTTATGATCTGGCAGGGTATTGTGAAATGATAATTGCATACACAATGCCGGAATATCATTGCACGTATGAGCACACGACGGTGGCAATGATACGTGCATATCATTCAAAAAAGCACACGACGGTGGCAATGATACGTGCATATCATTCAACATAGCACACGACGGTGGCAATAATATGTGCATACCATTCAAAATAAAACGATGATTTGGCATCCTCATGACACAGTCGGGTGACTGGTCAAAGAGGACGGCCATACCAACCACGTATTGCAAACACCAATGAACAAAGGCGCACAGTACACCCATGAACTCGGTCAATTCATGACCGTTTAGACCTCAGTCCTCATTGCCAAAGAGCTCAGAGAGAAGGCGTTTGAAGCTGCAAAATAGTGAAAATCATCCCGGAGAAGCAAGAAGGCGGATTTAAGAAGGGAAATCGTTCCGGGTTTAACGTTCAGAGATAGCAGATTTTCGGGATCCAGTCAGGTAACAGAGAAGTTTATTTACGCTCGGCGACTGTGGGATATGTGTGTGATTGCTTGTCATTAACTGTTAAATCCTTTGCCTTGCCACCAGTATTATTGACTGAAGTAATAGGGATTTGGAGCGCCCGGTTACACTGTACGCGCTCGTTGACAGTCAGGTAACGCTACAAATCCGTGTTATCTCCAGTTGACAGCACTTACGGATATGTTGATAGATTTTGATGCGTTCATCCTAGTATAGAAAATATTAGTTAAACAAGCAGCATTTAAAGTCTAGAATTATTGCATGCACAACACATTAACGGGTTTCGGATTGTATGTGGAATGTGGTGCATTAAAAACAGAGAGTTAGTTCGTAAAACAGGGGAGGCAGAGTTCACGTATAGCGCTGAGAGTTGTTTAAATGCGCGCTGTTGATTGATTAACCATTGTTTCAATTACACACCCTTTGCTGCGCACTGTCAACTGTGGATGCATGATATATTTGTGGCCTCTGTTATGAACCCTTGCTGCCACTGCATTTTTGTTTTTGTTTTAACTAAAACAGGGGATCGAATGCTGGATTGTCAAGTGAACTGTTGGTTGCCAAAGGGAGTCGGGTTGTTGAACCATTTAAAAATGTTGTGTTTATATTTGGCCGAAAATATATATACAATTTTCAATCTTTCATGCTGAGGCCGAGAGCCTTTTTGCATTTTCGTGGTTTTGATGATGAGGCCGAGAGCACTCTTCAGTTTTTTGTTTTATATACACAGTAAATCATGTTTTTTTTTGGCGATGAATAAACATGGTTATTGCTGCATGTGTATTTAATTTAAAAAAATGAGAGACCCTCGCATATTAACAAAAAATACAGCCAGTGTTGTTTGCATTGGGTCAGGGATTCAAATACAGCTATAAGGGAATACAATAAGAGGTTAAAAAAGGGCAGTAGTTGAGTTGAGTCGAGGAGGAAGGTAAGCTTTGTTTTCCGTAATTTCATTTTTTAAAAAACGATAGTCATAATTTTTTTTTAAAATGAAGTTAGGTAAATAAACAGAGGCTCATATCGATTGGTTTACGAACAATGACAAAACAAATAGCCAAAATTTCGTATAGAATGTCAGAAAAGAGACTATAGAAAAACTTTATCAGGCAGGGATGATAGGCTTCTTACAGAAATTTAATGGCCATTCTGAGGAGATAACCAAAGACTTTATAAATAATTTCAGTCAAGACCAGACTCGAGTAGGAGAAGTCATTGTCCCGGTAACCCAAGAATACTTGTCCAAAGCCTTAGATTTGCCAATGATAGGGGAAAAGTATTACAAAGGCCTACACTTCAAGGAGAAAGCTTGGACTTTCTTCCTTGAGAAAAACCGGAAGGGGACATTTGATAGGACAAAAGGGATACCCAGGGAGTGGTTTAATGAACCATGGGGAGAATTGGTCTTGGTCATCCAAAAGTTCTTGACTTGTGATCGAGGATTTAGTGTTGCTCACTTGTATCATATTAGACTTCTACAACATATTAAGGGAGAGGATAGGATTAACTTACCTTAATTCCTATATAAGAGCCTCTTTAGAATGATTGAAACAACAAAACATGAACACAGGCCTAAAGCAGGACAGATGTATCATCAAGGATTGATCAAAATCCTAGTTGAGTATCAGGTGAGGTCACAGGGCATAGTGTGGAGAGAATTCATGATTAAAAATCATTTTACTGAACAGATTAAGAAAGTACAGGATAAAACAGAGCAGGAAAGCAGAGGATTGATGAACTCACCCTTATATCCCAGAACAAGAGCTAAACAGCAGAATAACATGGCCATGGAAAATGAAATATCTGTTATGTCTATTCCTAAAAGATTTACAAATAAAAGTCCCATTAACTTAGACAAGGAAGAAGAAACATATTTCCCAAGACCACAAGAAGAAAATGACATTGCACAAGAAGAATTTGAGAGGGATTCTTCATATGATGATGAAGCAGCAGCATCATTAATGAAAACAACACAAGATTTTGAAAAAGAAATCAATGATGGAAGAATCAGGGACTTAACTGACCAATTGGAAATTAGAAAAATTGTGGAAAAACAATTAAAAGAGGAAAACAAGGCAAATAAGAAAGATAATGCTAAATTGGTTAAGGCAAATGAAAAATTAAAAGAAGAATTGGGGAGACTGAAATGGAAAAATGATCTACTTTCTAAGCAAGCATTTAAGTGGTTAAAGGAAAAGAATATGCGGCAGACAAAGTATGAAAAACAGAAGGTCAAAGCATCTTTGTTCAGGGAAAGACATGACACAGGTTTGGATTGTTTGGTCAGGGCAGCACAACAGGAAGCATCTACAGGTACATCATCTACTACAGAGAGAAGAATGTCAAAGAGGAATAAGCAAGCATGGGGACATGCTTGATGATAAGCAAGGGAGAGATGTTGGGCCTTAGTTTTAGTCTTATTTTTGCTCAAAGAAACTTACTAATCCATCTATTTCCCATCCATTTTCCATTCATTTCTTCCATTTTGACATATATTTGATATCTATTCGGGTATTTAATTTTAATTTTTCAAATTCTAAAGTTTTTATGAAAGTTTGGTTTTTAGTGCAAAATTGGCAGATTCAGAAATTCCCGTAATAGCTCTATGATTGATGTGGTTGCAGGACACTTGGGCACGAATTGAATGCATGGATGGACAGCTTGGCAACTAGGATTAATCCAGCTATGCTTAGTTCAAACAGAAGAAGCTTTATTAGGCCCATTTGGTGCTAGTCAATCATGATTAGTCATTCAGAAATCCCATAGAAATAGGACAGTTTTGAGATTCTATGGGATTGGCCATATTTCTTGGGATAAGAATAATGAATTCGACTTAGATAGGTGGATGAGAGTAGATGGGTTTGTTTGAGTGAAAATAGATCAGTTTGTTTCATGAGACTTCTTATTTAAAGCCAAAACTTTGATGGCTTATGTATTATTGACTTATTATACTTTTATATTGTGACAACTTTGGATTGAAGAGTTAATTTGAAGACTTGTGTTGTTATTATTTTGCTGTTCAATGCTATGGATGTGTAACTGAAGTTAAGCTTTTTAGATCACTTATCAAGTGTGCAAGGCAAGGGTGGAAGGGCCCCCATTCCAAGCTAAGTACACTTTCTTGTTAACTAGTTTTATTTCCTTGTAATCTGATGATTGTAGAACTGGTTTTTCAAAGCTTTATTTCAGATTGCTTCATGGTTCATGCATAATGATTGATTTCATTAGTTCATAGCTTATTCATCACTTTATCAAGTTGGAAAAACAGGTGTTTAAGTTGAACATCCCTTCTACTAAAATGATGAATTACAACTAGTTTCTTTGGTTTGCATGCAAGTAGTTTCTTATTGTGATTTTGAGTATTGAGATGAATAAATTATGATGAAATACTTTATGTGTCTCTTAAGTTAAGAGCTTCTTTCATTAACAATTTATCCATCTTAAGTTCTTGATTTTAATCTCTGATTCATTAATTGATAGTTGAGGCAAAGGTGGACTTCTTGAGTCAAGAACCATCTCAATATTTTTCCTCTACTTTGAACAAGTTGAATTAGAGTTGTAGGATGTATTGCTTTTGAATAAATTATCTTTCAAGGTTTGATAATATCTGATCTTCACATATAGTGAATTTGCCTCAAAGCATAAACTAATATCTGATCTTCACATATAGTGAATTTGCCTCAAAGCATAAACAACCCGGATTGATAATAAATAATTGTGTTAGTTTAGGTACATAAATTAGCTCAACATTTTGGCGCCGTTGCCGGGGAGGCAAATATCGGCATAGTCAATAGAAAGAAAAACAAAAAAACAAAAACAAAAACAGTAGTTACACTTTTTAGTTATGTTTCTTTATGCCTAGACATAGAGATCCTCAAGCTAGATTTATTAAAAACCCCCCACAAATAGAGATAGGATCATCAAACACCCCAGTTACTGGTAATCCAATAATTGAGGAATTGGCAGAAAAACAAAGAAGTGGACAAAGACTAACTTTGATTGAGAGGAAAACTTTGTTAGCTTGGGAAGCAAAGCAAAAACAATCTTCAATTTCTGGAAAACAAAAAGAAATTATCAAAGGAAAACAATCTGTCTTTCCATCCATAAATCCTCCTATCTTCCAGCAACCTGAAACTCCACTCAAAATTGAAACAAATCAACCAATGGCAGAAGAGGGACATGGATCCGTTATTCTCACTCCTGAAAATGAACAGACATGAAAGACAACAATGGAATGGAGAAGAAAGAGAGAGGAGGACGCAAAACAAGAAAATGATAGAAAAATGGAAAATGATCGGAAAAGACAAGAATATGGTAATGATCAAGAGACTACTTTTGGCTTTCCAATAATAGACACAAGTGCAATATTAGGAGAAGAAGTGAAAATGAAAAATATTCCACCTTTTGTATTGCCAAATTTTTATGGAATGTCCACGGAAGATCCTGATGCATTTATGTTTGAATTTGATATTCTATGTAGAACATATGGATACACTGATGACATTCATAAACTTCGTCTTTTCCCTGCAACATTAAAAGCAGCAGCTTTGAAATGGTTTATGGGTTTAGGGGAACAAACAATAGCTTCTTGGGATGATATGAGATCAGTCTTCCTTAAAAAATATCAAGCTTATTGTATATCTAGAGATTCAAAGGAAGATATTTTCAGAATGACACAACAAGAAGATGAAAGTTTAGAAGAATATTTGGAAAGATTTTTATATAATCTACAGAAATCTAAACAACACTCTCTAAATCAAGAAACCATTCGAACAATCTTTCTCAAGGGCATAAGGGATGAATACCTTGACATTTTGAATGTGATGTAAAGACATTTTAAACTCACTATCTTAAGAAATTGTTGACTTATGTCAAAAATATTCTCAGAGGAAGAGTAAAAATGTGAAGAAGAGAAGTAAGTCTGGGTGCTAAAGAAAAGCCAAATTTTCATAGGAGGGATAACAAGAGCTGAAATAGGAAGTTTATTGGAGAACTTCAAAACAGATCTCTTGAGTACATTAGGGACACAAGTAGATGTGCTAAAGGCAAACAAGAAGAAAGAAGAACAAGAACAAGCTCTAGCAATCTTTTGTCCCAAATGTAGAAAGAAACATCCATTGAGAGAATGTCCTATGGATAGTGTTCAGGTTTGTGGTCTTTGTACAGAAAAGCATTCCACAGAAAATTGTCTAAAATTGAAAGAATTACAAATGAATTCAATGGAAGAAGTGCCAGGAATGGAAGGTTTTTATTATGTAGCACGACGAAGACCATGGCAACCTAGGATGCCTCAACAAAATCAACAACAATTCCCTCAACAAAATTACCTTTATCCACCTCAAAATCCTTGTACCCCTCCAATGCCATGGCAAGCTTGGCCTCCACAACAATATCCACAACAACCTGCACAAGGTTGGAGAGGATATGGTTCTGGAAACCAGCCACCTCAACAATATCAACAACAGTACCAGCAACAATACCAACAGCCATTTACATATCCACAATATCCTCAATCCATACCATTTCAACAACAACATTCTGCATATCCACAAACCATCCCGTTTCCACAGCAGAATCCTCCACCGTTGTTGACCCAACCACAACAGTTACAGCTACCCACAAATCAACCCAGACCAACTTAATTACCAGCCCAACCAATTGCAAATCCAAATAATAAGGTGGACAAAGCTGCATACACTGTAGAGGAAGCAACATGTTTTCCCACATATTCAATTCTTCCTCTTAATGAAGTCCATCTAAGGTCTGGAAAAGTTCTTAAAAAGGATTCTCCTCCAATTATAGAAGAACCAACTGAACAAGGAGAATCACCTGAAACATCACAAACTAAGATACAAATTCAGAAAGGAACAAACATTACAACACAAACACCACCTTATCCTGAAAGGTTAGTGGAACAACAAAAAGAAATAACCCTTCCCGAATTTGATATTTTAGATGAGTTAAAAATGTTTATGTAAAAATCTTTGTTGAAGGGCAATTAAAGAATACCAATATACATAAAACAATAAAGGAATTGTGCATTAAGAAATCACAGAAAAAGAAGAAGGATCCTACTACAATCCAAGTCATTGGTAAACTAGCAAGTCTCATGTCTACACAAACCGTGGTAGAAAAATATATTGATCCTGGTATCCCTATGGTTACTATATCAATAAATAATTTCTCAGTACCAAACACATTAATAGACTTGGGAGCAGCTATAAATGTAATGACGATGGAGACAATGAAAAATTTGCATTTGAACAACATTAGATCAACTTCTACAATCTTAGAACTAGCAGATAGATCTAAAGTTGTTCCTGAAGGAATATTGGAAGATATCATAGTCTCTTTGGATTCATGGGAGTATCCTGTTGACTTCCTTATCTTGCAACCAAAAACAAATTTGGGAGGACATCCTCTAATCTTAGGCAGACCATGGTTAGATACCGCTGATGCCTTTATAGGATGCAGATCAGGAAGCATGATTATTTCACATGGAGATGAAAGGAAACATATTGCTCTTTATTCACGTGCACAATCAACTTCTTTAGAATCAGTACTTGAAGCTCAAGAAAAACAGCAAACTAAATCAGTTTTAAGTATAAATCAATTCTTTGATTTAAGAGAAGAAGATGAAAATGAAGACTTAATGGATCTTTTCATTTCAGAACCAAGTATTTCAGAGCAGCTTAGAGAAGTTCAATATGAAGCTGCAAATAACCTTTTGAATCAATGTTTTCAGGAAACCTGTACTGTTCAAACTTTGCAAAATTCTTTTATAGACATCTTTCCTGTAAACACAATCTCCAATCCAACAATAAAAACAATTGAGGTAAGTCCTGGAAAACATTTAAACATTGGAAACCAGTTGCAATCAGCACAAGAGCAAGAGGTAATTACATTATTACAGAAATATTCAAAAGCTTTTGTCTGGGATTATACTGACATGCAAGGAATCCATCCTAGCACATGTTTCCACCACATCTATACAGATGATCAACTCAAACCTGTAAGACAACCTCAAAGACGAATGAATCCCATGATGAAAGAAATAGTGAAAGAAGAACTGCAAAAATTGTTAAATGTTGGATTCATCTATCCTATTTCAGATAGTCAATGGGTTTCTCCACTGGTTATTGTACCAAAGAAAAATGGAAAGTGGAGGGTATGTGTGGACTATCGAGAACTAAACAAAGCTACACTAAAAGATCATTTTCCTCTACCATTCATTGATCAAGTGTTAGACTCATTAGCTGGAAAAAAAAAATTCTCCTTCTTGGATGGGTTTAGCGGATACAACCAAATAAGAATAGCAACAGAAGACCAAGACAAGACAACATTCACTTGCCCATGGGGAACCTATGCATATAATGGTTTTCCATTTGGTTTATGTAATGCACCTGCAACTTTTCAACGAGCAGTGCTTGCAATCTTTGCTGATCTAATTCATGAATGTGTAGAGGTTTATATGGATGACTTCACAGTTTATGGAAACACATATAATGATTGCCTAAATAATCTTGAGAAAGTTCTGAAACGATGTATTGAAACAAATTTGTCATTAAGCAATGAGAAATGCTATATGATGTTGACAGGACGAATAGTTCTGGGACACCATATTTCTGCTTCAGGAATTAAAGTGGATCCAGCAAAAATCCAAGTCCTAGTAAACTTAATGCCTCCTACAACACAAAAAGAGGTAAGAAGTTTCTTAGGCTATGCAGGCTATTATAGACGATTCGTTGAAAACTTCAGTAAAATAGCCCAACCTCTGTTTAAACTATTAGCAAAAGATATTGAATTTCACTGGACAAATGACTGTCAAAATGCATTTCAAAATCTGAAAGAAAAATTATCAGTTGCACCCATTCTCCGTGGACCAAATTGGTCTTTGCCATTTCATATATCAACTGATGCATCTGATACTGCAATAGGTGCCTCCCTTGGACAGAAAGAGAACTTGTTTAATTATGCAATATACTTTATAAGCAAGAATCTAACACCTACAGAATTGAACTACACAGTCACAGAAAAAGAAATGTTAGTTGTTATACATGCAGTAAACAAATTCAGACATTATATAACAGGATATCAAGTTTTCATACATACAGATCATTCAGCAATCAGATACTTAATGAATAAACCCATCACCAATGGAAGAATAACAAGATGGTTACTGTTATTGCAAGAATTTAACATCACAATACAAGACCGGCCAGGTAAGGAAAATCAAGTGGATGAATTTCTGTCCCGCATACATTCACCCAATGATCCAAATCCGGTTGCAGATAACTTTCCCGATGAACATCTGTTTGCTATCACAGTAAGAACACCATGGTTTGCAGACATGGCAAACTATTTATCTTCTGGAAAGTTACCAACCCAATTCACTAAAAAGCAAAGACACAAAATTGTTAGAGAAAGTTCTAGGTATAGTTGGGTAAATGGGATCCAAAATGGGTTGGTGCTTAATCTCAAGGGATTATGATTGGTGGAAACTAGTTATTCACATGAAGTATTTCATTGGAAAAAGAGAATCATGCATCTTTCATCCTCTCCCAAATAGAGGAGACTCTAATATATGGATATTGTTAATGGCTTCTATCTCCCTAATCAGATCATTGCTAACTTGGATCCCTAGAAATGAGAAATGCATTAACATATGGAATGAAGGAATCATAGGGAGTTATCCTATGGGCTCCAATATGATCTTTTTCTCCCTCCAGGAATGGTATGTGAACATCAAAAAACAACACTCTAAGATGTTTCATCATGGATTGGAGATGGGTGATGGAAAGGATAGAATTGGGGTTGCGTATTGCCTAGGTTGATCATTGTGTGCTAAAAATTGGAAGCATATATTATGGGTTATGCTTTGAATTCTTCAATATGTCATGATATTCGTGGTTGGGGTAGCATCTCATATTCAGTTAAAGGGGGATATGAATCCCTTTTATTTCCTAAACCTTTAGCTCCAAAGATTTGGGGTAAAATTTGGAATCCAGATGGTCTTCCAAAATAAATATATTATGTTGGAATTTAGCGCATGGAAATATCGCCACTAGAATGAATCTATTAAAGCAAGGTATTTTTGGTCCCTCTTGGTGTTCCCTCTATAAACAAAGTCAAGAATCTATCAAGCATCTTTTTTTAGAATGCCCTTCTCAACGACAATTTGGGGTCATGTTCTCTCTAAAATTTGATCAATAATAATTTGGCCTAGTTCTATTCAGGATTTATTGTGAAGATGTGACAAATATTACTAGGGTTCCTTTGCATGGAAAAGAATGTTGAAAAGAATTTGGGAAGCCACTCCCAAATTTGTTTGCTGGGAAGTATGGTTGACAGGAAATCAAATTATAGTCCAGAATGAAAATGGGAACAATATAAAAGCAAGAAAAAAAATCTATAGGCCTTGTGGATGAAGCTCTTAGAGCTAAAGAAATAGCATAGGAAGATAAATATATGGATAAGATGGTAGCATCATGGGTTAAAAAATTTAATATCAAACCCTTCCCCAAAGAACAAAAAAGAGAAAACGATAAATGGAAACTAAATATCCACAAGGAAGGAATTCCCCTCCAACAAAATAAAAATATAATATGCTTTGATGGAACAATTAAAGGAAACCCAGGGGTGGTAGGAGTTAGGGGTGATATTTCATCCTAAGGAACAACATGAATATAGTTTACTTGAGGATTGGGATCTACGTCAAACAATGTTGCAGAAACATACGTGCTTCTCAAATGAGTGACTCAACTTGTTGAATTGGAGATTCAAAATTTGATTATCATCAAAGATTCCTTAATCATAATCACTCATTTAATTAATGGTTCACAACCCCTAGTTATTAAGTTATATCATATTTTTAAAAGGATTTATCAATTATTACACTATCTTAAAGAGAAAATATTTTCATGTGTTAAGAATCAATAATTGCAAGGAGGATAGGCTGGCTAATCTAGGCTCGTCTCTCCCTAAAACATAATTGGTATGCCAGGGGAAGTAAATTAGAGCCCTCTTCCCTTAAGGAATGAAAAACAGTTCGATTAAAATGATAGGTTAAAAAAATATTATAAAAAAGTTGATGGGCACCTCCTCATCATATTAGGAGGTTTCCCTTTGGTAATCATGCACCTTAAGTCATGGAAATTAAATCATATCTTGGGTGAGAGTGAAGGGGTCCTATGTATACATGCTAGGAAGGAGTCAAAGCAAGGATACCATTCCTGATAGCTGAATATTTGGGCAGCTTGCAGTGTGGGGTGGATGATCGTAGATATTGGGTTTATTATTAAAAATATGGCTTGGTTTGATCATAGGAACGATTTGCATAATCCTGAGATGTGGGATGTATTTTTCCTAAATATTCACCGGGGGAGAAACATCATATTAGGGTATTCTCGAGTTTTTTCCAAGATTTTTTTCCAAGATGTCAGTTTTTTTAATAAAATGTGGATCAGAGGAGAGAAGGGTAATATCTTGGGAATTCGTAGCACCTTTTGCACTTCCAAAGCCTGTTCAGGTAGATGAAAGCTTCATTTACTGGATTTGGGACAGAGGGAAAACTCCTGAACTAGCTAAGGCATTGTTAGGTAAGGGTGAATTCTTATGCGGGATTTAATTTCTGGTGCTTGTTTTGGTTGAGTGTTTCCATTGGGTTTTTTTCTGTATAGTCCTGAAAATTGGGTGGAAGCTTAAAACCTGTCGGGAGACATTGTGGGTCTTGGGTGCTACCCAGAAAAGGAATGTCAGCTCATAGTAACATTAAGGAGGATTAGTTGGTTCAGAGGAGTGATCTAGGTCTTGCGATTGACGTTTTTGACGTTAGCATCTCATTGCAGCCCGGTTGGGATCTTCCCATGCTTTGGTTGGATACTGATTTTGCTTTCTATTAAGCTTGTTCTTTTTTTTCAGAGAAAAAAAACACTGTTTTCTATATTAATATCAAACAGTACATTGTCTTAGTTCATGTTGCCTTTCAGGTATACGTTTTTGCCATACATACAATATTAAGTTTGAAAAAAAAACAATCAGTGCCTTGTCGTGGTTCATGCTGATCTTCAGTATTGGAGAATTTGAGGCCCGAATTTTGATCCATGTGCGTTGCAGCGAAATTGCAGAGGCAGCAGATCAACAAAATCGAATCCCAAAATTACAAAAGTTTAACTTCAAGCTTCTGACTTTTTCGTTTACCTGCTAACAAATGCAGAGAGCTTCTCTCTGTCCAGGAAAAACAGTAAAACCAATTTGCCAGAAAAAAGATCTTGGAAGCTTTCTAAGTCAGGCTCGCTTGTTGTGATCATGGGATCGGAATGGTAAAAGAGCTGGAACAGCAGTCCCAAATTTTCAGGATGTGCAGTGATCCTGGCCGGGAAGTCAAGCCTTTTTTTAACAGTTTATCTGCCCTCGAATTATTTTCCCTGAAAATGTGGTTCCAAGAAACACTGGCGAGAACTTTGAAATTAAGTACTTCACCCAGTCGATCCATCCTTGAGCTTCATGAAGAAAAAAATTTCTATTAAGCTTGTTCACCGTGTACATGAATTTCAAAATTTAATTCTTGTTTCATTATCCTGGGTTATAATTATGCCGTTGTGTTGTTTGAATTGGGAATTCAATGAAATGGAAAGGGAAATTGTCACTAAAATTAAAGTTAATTGGAAATTTGATCAGCTTCATATCTTTGGTATATGTTTACATCAGACAATTGAGAGCCTTGAATCCATGGCTCAAGGGGAAATAAAAACTGGGTGGATTCCACTCTCACCAACATGCATCATGAAGTATTAGGTAACATGCAATTCTTTAAGAATCGGTTGCAAAGCATCAAAGACGAATTGGAATATATAAGATCTCAGTTAGAATAAATTATTATCTGCTGGGAGACCGAAAAAGGGAAGATGGCAGGACACAAAGGCAACGCAAAAAAGCAGTCACCAAACACTTAAATTTTAATTTTCATTTCATGTCAATTTTATTTTTTATCGATAGTTTTTGGCAAATATATGGTTGGAAAAATAAATACTATTACTTAACTAGAAGTAGAATGTAATATTGTCAATAGATGGTTGAAGAAAGATTAGGCAATTGTGCTGTAGATATAAAATATTTTGATGGAATACAAACAAAAAATTATCGGTCAAATAACTTATATTAATTCATCAAAACATTACAGAAAATAGATAGGAAAATCATTTCTCTCATGACCTCACTCTTATTAGATTTGTGGGACAGGACAACAATATAGAAATTGAGAGAAAACAGCCAAAATTTACATAATAACCAGAAAAAAATGACCACAGAGCCCAAAACACATGGAGAATGAAACTACAACCCACCGCCATCAAGGAACACGAGGAAATGTTGGTGCATGCTTGACACTAAGTGCATCCGAAGGTCTAGGATCCCCGTGAACATGAAACTCCAAGTGAGCTAGTTGCCCCTCGACCTGATTAAGTTAATCATTTATGCGCCTTTGACTCCTTCTAAGCAAAGACAAGCGATCATGGATGTCTTTTTTATTCTGTTGTAGTTTGTTCATGAAATCTATCACATCATTGTAGTCCCCATGACATTGTTTCCCAAAATATTCCAAAAGTGATTTTACACATTATTTTATCGCATCTAGGCAAGTGATACCAAATCCAGAGCTTTTGCTATCTGAAGAACTATTCTTACCGATCCCCAAAAATATAGAAGAAATAAGTCTCTATGGAAGATAAGAATTTTATGAAAATACCTTAAAAATTATTATTTTTGGAGACCGTTGTAGTTTCCATCATTATTGATTTGTGAAAGTCATACCTTGAATAACTAACATCTAGCAAGAGTAGCTTGTCTTCATGAAAAGTGTGACAATCTTTTAATGTGGGTAAAAAAAAAGGGGTAAAGAAGTTTTTATTCTAGAAGCCTTGAGAATGGTATTTATTCCAAAGCGGTGGAGATTGGGCTCGAGCTCCTTATATCTTGGATCTCATTCCTTCCATTATGGATATCATTCCCTCCATTGTGGATCTCACCCCTTCCTTAATAGATCTCAAATTCCACTCTTTCCCTATAAGTACAATGCACTCAAAGAGAACTGGGTTGCCATTTCCGACTCTTGAAATATACTTACATGTTTTCTAGATAGCCATTGGAGACCTTTTTATTGCAAGGTTTGGATTGAGATCATTGTAAGGAGGCTTTCAACATCAATGCCTGGTTTAATTATCCTTTTATTCAAATTAATATAAATTGTGTTTCTTTCCACATTAATTGTCCATTGTTATAATGTTTGGTATAATACTTCTTGATCACTTTTATGGATTATATTGAATTATTTGTATATCGCATGCTTTAATTATCTGTTTGTTGGTGTCTTTGCAGGTCTTGATTTGGAGCATCGAAGACGATATTGAAAGCTACATCTAGCAATAGCAAGGATCATCATCTAGAATTTCGATAAAAACGGTATGGATTATTCATTCCATTGCTTGCATCTATGATTTAATCTTGATAAACCTAGATAAAATTTTATGTGTTTGTCTGTTTGTTTCTAGACTTGGTTCCCAAGTCTACGGAGATCTGTCTTGTCAACAGGATAAGATTTGTTCGCAAAACAATATAGTGACATTACACATTTGCAGGTTCAAAGATTCCATGGAGGGTGGAAAATCTACTCGACCAGGGGGAGGGATCCTATCCTAAGCTAGTTAGCCTTCGAAAGCCGCATCCATCTCCCCATCACCTTCCACATCCCTACCTAACCACCTCAATGCGTAGGTTGGATGCGAGGCCCCAGCCCTCGCCGAGCTTGCCCTTGTTTCCTATGCATTGTTTCAAGTGCTACAAACCACCAGGACTTGGGCTGACTTATTACCCAAGTGTTGGAGACTACCACGACTACCCTATTTCCAGGTGCAATAGTGAGAGTGCCTTCAGGGACTACCAAATTTACCACCTAGGACACATACACCTCACTCCGGAAAAACAAGAGACACCTCTTGTCTATACTTCTCTAGGAGACCAAGGGATTGAGGTTGTGAAAACAGAAGGAAACAACCAAGAACTCTGAGCTCTAGCCCCTCGCCTCAAAGTGATAAAAGTTCAAAGACATACCATAATTACCACCATCAAATGAAAAACTCCTAGAAATTTCCACAAATTCCGAGAAGGGGAGGAAAAAATTAACACAAATCTAACCCACGCCCAAGCTTCTAACAAGAGAAATTCTTTGTAATCTAGTGACCAGGGAAAAAAAAATTACTAGAAGGGTGCCATAAGAGCCCAAATATCCCTTTTCTCGGCAAACAACGAGCCAATGTAGCGTAGCACCCTGCCACACAATAAATAACCAATAGTTAGACAAATTCTGAAGGACCCTCACTCAAGGATCCCAAACCCTATGAGTTGAAACCTCACCAACTAACTATAATCATATACACAGAGGTCACCAAACTGAAGATCATGCTCATGTTGGCAGCCTGTGCATACTCAACATTGCCCTTTCCACCTTTATAATCACCATAACCCGAAACCAAAACTGACGAAGCCAAACCACCACCCGATTTATGTATCAAACTATGAACATCTTCAATATTTCAGGTTGCCACCAACACCTATCCCTCACACCACCCATGTGTCTTCGGATATTTGTTGAAAAGTCAACAAGAAATGTGTGTCTAATTTAATTTTCCCTTAATTAAATTGGACAATAAATTGTAATCTTATCTCATAATCACTTGTAATAGTTAACTAAGTGTGATAGACTCAGTTAGCTCATGAAATTTGAGTTGAGGGTGGTTGGTGAGGCATGTAGAGTGATTCTATTTGTTTTAGAGTCCAAGTTGCAGTTAGTGTATTATTTTAATACATGAGAAATTCGTTAACTCAATTAAGTGAGTTAAAGTCAGTCTAACTGGATGTAAATGATTGTTGTACTAGTGAGAGGTCAAGTGAATTAAATCAGATTTAATTCACATGCAGTGATCTGTCAAGTGACTAATGATTTAATATTAATAGTTGCATGCATGTCAGTTCTGAAGAAGACCTAGTTGAGACAAAGGTTAAAGGGTTGTTATCTATCAATTGTATTATTAGTAAATTTTCGGCGCACAATTAGACAACCACAGGATTGCCCATGAAATATTGCGCAGTTTTGGAAGGTTGAATTTCCTAATTAATAGGGATCAATTGTTCTTAGAATTGCGCAAGCAAGGCAGGCTGAGGCATGAAATTGGGTAAGTGTTGGTCGATTTTTTCCGGATCAATGTGAGACAGTTGGTAGAGTGCAACAGACTCTTGTGAGAAGAGTTCATTGTAATTTTTTCATGATTCCTTGGTTTTATACAATACAAATAGAGGGGTTTTGAGCAGATTGCTTTCCTCGGAAAACTTCATGTGTTGTGGATTTGATTCTTTCTCTTACTTGGTGTGATTGTGCGATCATGTTTAATTTCCGCAAATTAATTGTAGAAGGATTCAATATCTTGCTCTAGAATATTGCATGATTGGATTGAATCCATTGGTATACATGCTGTTTGTATAATTTCTACATGGTATCAAAGTGCCAGAAATCACTATAGTGGAGAATAAATTGAGTTTGTGCTGAACAACATTCGAATTTACAAAAATATTCTTTGGTGCGACATGCGGATCAAGATTGCTTTCAATGGATTAAGATTGGAATATGCACTCGAGGGAAGTTCTAATTATATTGCATGGAAAGACAAAATGGAGAAAGTTCTAGAGGACAACGGGTTGCAAGAATTTATCGACACTGATATTCCAAGGCCTACAGCAGCGGACGTCGCTCTTCTTGATGCTTGGCAAAAGAAGGTTGCAAAAGTGAGGAGGATTTTATTAGAGGGAGTTTGAGATCACATTGTCTCAAGTCTCCATGGCATGAAGACTCCATATGCAATGTGGAAGGCCTTGACAGATCTGTTTCAAAACAACAGTGACCACAAAAAATTTTCACTAAAGGACAAGCTCGGGAAAATAAAAATGGAGAAAGGCGACACTATTCCGAAATACTTGACCAAGTTCATCCAATGTCGAGATGAGCTTGGAAGTGTCAGGACTACTGTAGCGGATGATGACTTGGTGAGCCTAGCGCTTCTAGGCCTTCCCAAGAGCTGGCATAGTTATGAGGACTCTGTCAATGGGAGGGATAAGCTACCAGATTGGGAGTGACTTTGGTCGGATTTGGAACAAGAAGAATTCAGGCGGAATACTAGGGATGGATCCTCATCCAAGACAGATGATGAGGAAAATTGTGCCTTGGCTGGTAAGGGAAAGAAGGGGAAGGGAAAGAAATCCTATTCCAAATCTGAAACTAGCAAAGAAGGAAAGAAGCGTGACAGGTCCAAAGTGAAATGTTTTCACTGTCACGAGCATGGACATTATGCCACTAATTGTCCATAGAAGAAGAACAACAACAAGAAGGCTTCAGGATCTGCAGCAAGTGATGCTTTAGCTTCACAGTTCGAGTTGGACTTCTCACTCATTGCATGCATGGTATATAGTGTGATGGGATCAGTGTGGTACTTGGATAGTGGTGAATCTTTCCACATGACTGGAGACAAATAACTCTTTAGTAGCTTGGAGGAGAAGGATCTTCATATGCACATTGAGATGGGTGATGACGGGAGGTATAATGCTACCGGGATTGGTACAGTTACTTTCCAGAGATAGTCAGGTGAACCTTTCTTATTAAAAGTTGTCATGCATGTACCGGGCTTGAAAAATAATTTAGTTTTAGTTTCTATGTTGGAGGATAGAGGATATGATGTGGTTTTCAGTGAAGGGAAAACATTTCTTCGTCACAAAGCCATAGGACAGGTTAAGAAGATTGGGGTTCGTGTCAAGAACCTCTACAAACTTGATGTAGATGGCTGCAGAGCATTGATGAGTAAAGCAAACAGAGTGGTGAGTCAAGATGAGGGTGAGTTATGGCACAGGAGATTGGGCCATCTACAACACAGTGCTTTGAAGGTCATGCAGCAGATTTCTACGAGGCTTCCAAAGGGTACTCTTGCGCAAATAGACACATGCAAGGGATGTAGCATGGGGAAGTATACAAAGGCCACTTTTCACGAGAAGGAGAACTGAGCAGTGAAAATCCTTGAGAGAGTTCACTCAGATGTGTGTGGACCATTCTATATAGCTTCTACAACAAAGCATAGGTATTATGTGATTTTTGTTGATGATTTTTCTAGAAAGTGTTAGATCTACTTCATGCAGAAGAAAGATCAAACATTCTCAAAATTTTGTGAGTTCAAAGCACTGGTTGAGAAAGATACAGGGAAGTAGGTGAAGGCTCTAAGGAGCAAAAATGGTTGTGAGTACATCTCAAATGAGTTCAAGAACTTATGTGCCAAATAAAAAATTCAGAGAGAGTTGATTGTGCCTCATAACCCACAATAGAATGGGGTTGCAGAAAGAAAGAACAAAACAATTGTGGGTGTGGCACAAACTATGTTACATGATCAGGGCCTATCGTTGCATCTGTGGACAGAGGCATGCAACACAATGGTATTTGTGCAAAACCGTATTCCTCATTGGATACTTGGCATGAGTACACCAAAGGAGGCTTTTTATGGTAAGAAACTTGATGTTTGATATTTTAAAATTTTTGGCTCATATGTCTATTGTCATGTGACCAAAGATTCGAGAAAGAAGCTAGAAAAAACAACAAAGATTGGGATATTTTTGGGGTACACTGATACTCCCCACAACTATCGGGTATATTTTCCGAACAACAAGATGATAGTTGTCAGACAGGATGTAAAATTTGATGAGGAGAAAGCCATGTGATTGTCCCTTGAGAGGGAGCTTTATTTACATGCAGATGAGGAACTTTTGGTTCCAAAGGATGAACCTCAAGATGTGGAGAAACCACATGAGGAGGATCATGAAGTGGCAGAAACCACTCATGCAGAGCCATCCACCAGACATGATAGGAGGCACACCACAGAGGCTGACAGATTGAGACTTGATGCAGCAGAACATGTAGAAGCACCTACATCACAGTGCAGACAGAGACAGTCACCGGACAGGTATACTAGATACATGGCTCTTATGAGCAAGTGTATTGTGACAAAACCATCCTATTTTGAGGAAGTAGTGCAGCAACCAACTTGGGTTGACGCCATGGTTGAGGAGTATGACTCCATCTTCAGGAACAATGCATGGGATGATGTCCCAAGACTAGTCGGGAAGTCAGTGGTTGGATCTAGATGGATCCATAAGGTGAAGCAGGCAGCATATGGGAGTGTGGAGAAGTACAAGGATAGATTTGTAACCCGGGGATTCTCATAGGTTGAGGGGATTGACTATGAGGAGACTTTTGCACTAGTTGCACGATACTCATCAATTAGATCTATCCTTGCACTCTCAGCATAGATGGGTTGGCAAATACATCAGATGGATGTGAAGACTGCATTTGTCAATGGAGTTATTGAGGAAGAAGTGTACATTGAGAAGCCATAAGGTTTTGAGACCTTTAACAGGGAGTCGCATGGGTGCAGACTAAAGAGAGCATTGTATGGGTTGAAGCAAGCACCTCATGCTTGGTACACCAAGATTGACAGCTATTTCATTGGGTTGGGCTTTACAAAGAGTGAAGTGGATGCGAACCTGTACCATATTGTGGTTGATGGTAAGATTTTGTTTATTGTACTTTATTTTGATGATCTTATTCTGAAAGGTGATGAGCAGCTCATAACTTCTTGCAAAGAAGATCTTGCAAGAGAGTTTGAGATGAAGGACATGGGACTCCTTCACTATTTCCTTGGTTTGGAGATATGGCAACGAGATGGGGAGCTATTTGTTTCTCTATTAAGTCCCTATATTACTCAAGGCAAGTATGCAAAATAGATTATGAGGAAGTTCCACATGGAGAGCAGTAAACCCATGGAGACTCCTCTTGCAGGAAATTGTAGGAAGGAGGATGCTACTTCAGGTGAGTTAGTGGACGCTACTGTTTACAGGCAACTTATGGGTTCACTCATGTACTTGGTGAACACATGACCAGACATATGCTAAGCAGTTAAACAGTTTAGTCAAGCTATGGTTAAGCCGACCAAGCTCTTTTGGAAGGCAGGGAAACATGTCTTGAGGTATCTCAGGGGCACTACATAGTATGGATTATGGTACAGACGGACAGAGGGAGTGAAGCTTCAAGGCTTCACCAATTCAGATTAGGCAGGAAGTCCATCAGACAAGAAGAACACATCGGGAGGGATCTTCAGCATAGGATCGACAACAGGTTCTTGGTACAGCGGTAAGCAGAGATCAATTGCACTCAGTTCAGCCAAGGCAGATTACATGGCAACCAGTCAAGCGGCATTTGAGGCCATCTAGATGAGGAAGACACTTTTTGGTTTGTTTTGTCATCAAATGGATCTGACAGTGATATATTGTGATAACTAGAGTTGCATAAAACTCTCGGTTAATCCAGTATTCCATGACAGGTCCAAGCATATTGACATCCGGTACCACCATCTCATAGATTGTGTTCAGAGATGCATTATGCTACTTCAGTGCATTCCCACGGAGGATCAAGATGAATATATTCTAATGAAGGTGCTCACCAAGAGAAAATTTGAATACCACAGAGGCAGGATCGGGGTAGCTGATAATCCCTTTCTTGTTGAGAGGAAGTGTTGAAAAGTCAACAAGAAACGTGTGTCTTATTTAATTTTCCCTTAATTAAATTGGACAATAAATTGTAATCTTATCTCATAATCACTTGTAATAGTTAACTGAGAGTGATAGACTCAGTTAGCTCATGAAATTTGAGTTGAGCGTGGTTGGTGAGGCATGTAGAGTGATTCTATTTGTTTTAGAGTCCAAGTTGCAGTTAGTGTATTATTTTAATACATGAGAAATTCGTTAACTCAATTAAGTGAGTTAAAGTCAGTCTAACTAGATGTAAATGATTGTTGTACTAGTGAGAGGTCAAGTGAATTAAATCAGATTTAATTCACATGCAGTGATCTGTCAAGTGACTAATGATTTAATATTAATAGTTGCATGCATGTCAGTTCTGAAGAAGACCTAGTTGAGACAAAGGTTAAAGGGTTGTTATCTATCAATTGTATTATTAGTAAATTGTCGGCGCACAATTAGACAACCACAGGATTGCCCATGAAATATTGCGCAGTTTTGGAAGGTTGAATTTCCTAATTAATAGGGATCAATTGTTCTTAGAATTGCGCAAGCAAGGCAGGCTGAGGCATGAAATTGGGTAAGTGTTGGTCGATTTTTTCCGGATCAATGTGAGACAGTTGGTAGAGTGCAACACACTCTTGTGAGAAGAGTTCATTGTAATTTTTTCATGATTCCTTGGTTTTATACAATACAAATAGAGGGGTTTTGAGCAGATTTCTTTCCTCGGAAAACTTCATGTGTTGTGGATTTGATTCTTTCTCTTACTTGGTGTGATTGTGCGATCATGTTTAATTTCCGCAAATTAATTATAGAAGGATTCATTATCTTTATCTAGAATATTGCATGATCGGATTGAACCCGTTGGTATACATATTGTTTTTGTAATTTCTACATGGTATCAGAGCACCAGAAATCACTATAGTGGAGAAGAAATTGAGTTTGTGCTGAACAACATTCGAATTTGCAAAAAAATTCTTTGGTGCGACATGCGGATCAAGATTGCTTTCAATGGATTAAGATTGGAATATGCACTCGAGGGAAGTTCTAATTATATTGCATGGAAAGACAGAATGGAGGAAGTTCTAGAGGACAACGGGTTGCAAGAATTTATCGACACTGATATTCCAAGGCTCGCAGCAGCAGACGTCGCTCTTCTTGATGCTTGGCAAAATAAGGTTGCAAAGGTGAGGAGGATTTTATTAGAGGGAGTTCGAGATCACATTGTCTCAAGTCTCCATGGCATGGAGACTCCATATGCAATGTGGAAGGCCTTGACAGATCTGTTTCAGAACAACAGTGACCACAGAAAAAAAGGAAAAGCTCAGGGAAATAAAAATGGAGAAAGGCGACACTATTCCGAAATACTTGACCAAGTTCATCCAATGTCGAGATGAGCTTGGAAGTGTCAGGATTATTGTAGCAAATGATGACTTGGTGAGCCTAGCACTTCTAGGCCTTCCCAAGAGTTGGCATAGTTATGAGGACTCTGTCAATGGGAGGGATAAGCTACCAGATTGGGAGTGACTTTGGTCGGATTTGGAACAAGAAGAATTCAGGCGGAATACTAGGGATGGATCCTCATCCAAGAAAGATGATGAGGAAAATTGTGCCTTGGCTGGTAAGGTAAATAAGGGGAAGGGAAATAAATCATATTCCAAAAGTGAGACAGACAAAGAAGGAAAGAAGCGTGACAGTTCCAAAGTGAAATGTTTTCACTTTCATGAGCATGGACATTATGCCACTAATTGTCCATAGAAGAAGAACAACAAGAAGAAGGCTTCAGGATCTGCAGCGGGTGATGCTTTAGCTTCACAGTTCGAGTTCGACTTCGCAATCATCACATGCACGGTATATAGTGCAATGGGATTAGTGTGGTACTTGGATAGTGGTGCATCTTTCCACATGACTGGAGACAAATAACTATTTAGTAGCTTGGAGGAGAAGGATATTCATATGCACATTGAGATGGGTAATGACGGGAGGTATAGTGCTACTGGGATTGGTACAGTTACTTTCCAGATACAGTCAGGTAAACCTTTCTTATCAAAATTTGTCACGCATGTACCGGGCTTGAAAAATAATTTAGTTTCAGTTTCTATGTTGGAAGATAGAGGATATGATCTGGTTTTCAATGAAGGGAAAACATTCCTTCGTCACAAAGCCATAGGACAGGTTAAGAAGATTGGGGTTCGTGTCAAGAACCTCTACAAACTTGATGTAGATGGTTGCAAAGCATTGATGAGTAAAGCAGACAGAGTGGTGAGTCAGGATGAGGGTGAGTTATGGCACAAGAGATTGGGCCATCTACACCACAGTGCTTTGAAGGTCATGCAGCAGATTTCTACGAGGCTTCCAAAGGGTACTATTGTGCAGATAGACACATGCAAGGGATGTAGCATGGGGAAGTATGCAAAGGCCACTTTTCACGAGAAGGAGAACTGAGCAGCGGAAATCCTTGACAGAGTTCACTCAGATGTGTGTGGACCATTGTATATAGCTTCTACAACAAAGCACAGGTATTATGTGATTTTTTTTTATGATTTTTCTAGAAAGTGTTGGATCTACTTCATGCAGAAGAAAGATCAGATGTTCTCAAAATTTTGTGAGTTCAAAGCACTGGTTGAGAAAGATACAGGGAAGCAGGTGAAGGCTCTAAGGAGCGAAAAATGGTTGTGAGTACATCTCAAATGAGTTCAAGAACTTATGTGTCAAAGAAGGAATTCAGAGAGAGTTGATTGCGCCTCATAACCCACAATAGAATGGGGTTGCAGAAATAAAGAAAAAAACAATTGTGGGTGTGGCACAAGCTATGTTACATGATCAAGGCCTATCATTGCATATGTGGACAGAGGCATGCAACACAATGGTATTTGTGCAAAATCATATTCCTCATTGGATACTTGGCATGAGTACACCAGAGGAGGCTTTTTATGGTAAGAAACTTGATGTTTGATATTTTAAAATTTTTGGCTCATCTGTCTATTGTCATGTGACCAAAGATTCCAGAAAGAAGCTAGAACAAACAACAAAGATTGGGATGTTTTTGGGGTACACTGATACTCCCCACAACTATCGGGTATATTTTCCGAACAACGGGATGATAGTTGTCAGACAGGATGTAAAATTTGATGAGGAGAAAGCCATGTGATTGTCCCTTGAGAGGGAGCTTGATTTACATGCAGATGAGAAACTATTGGTTCCAAAGGATGAACCTCAAGATGTGGAGAAACCACATGAGGAGGATCATGGAGTGGAAAAAACCACTCATGTAGAGCCATTGACCAGACATGGTAGGAGGCACACCACAGAGGCTGACAGATTGAGACTTGATGTGGCAGAACATGTAGTAGCACCTACATCACAACGCAGATGGAGACAGTCACCAGACAGGTATACTAGATACATGGCTCTTATGAGCAAGTGTATTGTGACAAAACCATTCTCTTTTGAGGAAGCAGTGCAGCAACCAACTTGGGTTGACGCCATGGTTGAGGAGTATGACTCCATCGTCAGGAACAATGCATGGGATGATGTCCCAAGACCAGTCGGGAAGTCAGTGGTTGGATCTAGATGGATCTATAAGGTGAAGAAGGCAACATATGGGAGTGTGGAGAAGTACAAGGATAGATTTGTAGCCCGGGGATTCTCACAGGTTGAGGGGATTGACTATGAGGAGACTTTTTCACTAGTTGCATGGTACTCATCGATTAGATCTATCCTTGCACTCTAAGCGCAGATGGGTTGGCAGATACATCAGATGGATGTGAAGACTGCATTTGTCAATGGAGTTATTGAGGAAGAAGTGTCCATTGAGAAGCCATAAGGTTTTGAGACCTTTAACAGGGAGTCACATGGGTGCAGACTCAAGAGAGCATTGTATGGGCTAAAGCAAGCACCTCGTGCTTGGTACACCAGGATTGACAAATATTTCACCGAGTTGGGCTTCACAAAGAGTGAAGCGAATGCGAACCTGTACCAGATTGTGGTTGATGGGAAGATTTTGATTATTGTACTTTATGTTGATGATCTTATTCTGACAGGTGATGAGCAGCTCATAACTTCTTGCAAAGAAGATCTTGCAAGAGAGTTTGAGATGAAGGACATGGGACTCCTTCACTATTTCCTTGGTTTGGAGGTATGGCAACGGGATGGGGAGCTATTTGTTTCTCTATTAATTCCCTATATTACTCAAGGCAAGTATGCAAAAGAGATTATGAGGAAGTTCCACATGGAGAGCTGTAAACCCATGGAGACTCCTCTTGCAGGAAATTGGAGGAAGGAAGATGCTACTTCAGGTGAGTTAGTGGACGCTACTGTTTACAGGAAACTTATGGGTTCACTCATGTACTTGGTGAACACATGAACAGACATATGCTAAGAAGTTAAACAGCTTAGTCAAGCTATGGTTAAGTTGACCAAGCTCTTTTGGAAGGCGGGGAAACATGTCTTGAGGTATCTCAGGGGCACTACAAAGTATGGATTATGGTACAGACGGACAGAGGGCAATGCAGATTAGGCAGGAAGTTCATCAGACAAGAAGAACACATCAGGAGGGATCTTCAGCATAGGATCGACAATAGGTTCTTGGTACAGCAGTAAGCAGAGATCAATTTCACTCAGTTCAGCTGAGGCAGATTACATGGCAGCTAGTCAAGCGGCATTTGAGGCCATCTGGATGAGGAAGATACTTTTTGGTTTGTTTGTTCATCAGATGGATCTGACGGTGATATATTGTGATAACCACAGTTGCATAAAACTCTCGGTTAATCCAGTATTCCACGACAGGTCCAAGCATATTGACATCCGGTACCACCATCTCATAGATTGTGTTCAGAGATGCATTATGCTACTTCAGTAAATTCCCATGGAGGATCAGGATGAAGATATTCTGACGAAGGCGCTCGCCAAGAGAAAATTCGAATACCACAGAGGCAGGATCGGGGTAGCTGATAATCCCTTTCTTGTTGAGAGGGAGTGTTGAAAATTCAACAAGAAATGTGCGTCTAATTTAATGTTCCATTAATTAAATTGGACAATAAATTGTAATCTTATCTCATAATCACTTGTAATACTTAAATTGAGTATGATAGACTAAGTTAGCTCATGAAATTCGAGTTGAGGGTGGTTGGTGAGGCATGTAGAGTGATTCTATTTGTTTTAGAGTCCAAGTTGTAGTTAGTGTATTAGTTTAATGCATGAGAAATTAGTTAACTCAATTAAGTGAGTTAAAGTCAGTCTAACTAGTTGTAACTGATTGTTGTACTAGTGAGAGGTCAAGTGAATTAAATCAAATTTAATTCACATGCAGTGATTTTTCAAGTGATTGGTTATTTACTATTAATAGTTGCATGCATGTCAGTTCTCATGAAGACCTAGTTGAGACAGAGGGTAAAGGGATGATATCTATCAATTGTATTATTAGTAAATTATCGGCGCGCAATTATACAACCATAGGATTGCCCATGATATATTGCACAGTTTTTGAAGGTTGAATTTCCTAATTAATAGGGATCAATTGTTCTTAGACTTGCGCAAGCAAGGCAGGCTGAGTAGAGGTAGGAAATTGGCTAAGTGTTGGTCGATTTTGTCTAGATCAGTGTGAGACAATTGGTAGAGTGCAACAGACTCTTGTGAGAAGAGTGCATTGTATTTTTTTCATGATTCCTTGGTTATATACAATATAGATAGAGGGGTTTTGAGCAGATTGCTTTCCCCTAGAAAATTTCATGTTTTGTGGATTTGATTCTTTCTCTTACTTGGTGTGATTGTGCGATCGTGTTTTATTTCCGCAAATTAATTGTAGAAGGATTTAGTATCTTGCTCTATAATATTGCATGATCGGATTGAATCCATTGGTATACATATTGTTTCTATAATTTCTACAATATTCATGTGGGAGGGTTTGGCCCATTCCTTGCCCCATAATTGAGACCATGTTCCTCCACCCCATCGAGGCTTGATGGAATGTAGCTTAATTGAGCTTTATGCTGAGCATTTTTAATAAAAAATTATTGTTAGTTTGTATTAAAATTATAATAGTTATTATTATCATTATTAAATTACACTTATACAATTTAGTTTAAAATTCCCTGATGGGGATGCACATTGAAGAAAAACACGAGGGAGCCAAACAGGAAACAGGTACAACTCAGCCCCCAGCTGGTACTGATGATGGAATGGACGCATGTTGAAGGCAAGTGGGAGAGCCTCCCCAAGTGGCAGAGGTGAGCTAGAACTCTCGAGAAGGAGGCAAAGTTTTATTTAAACTAGCATTGGAGGGAATTTACATATTTATGGACACTGGTTATGGGAGTGAGGTGCCAAGGGGGCGAGAAATTTGAGTGTGAAAAGGTGGTTTCCCATTGCATGGCCACTCGAGTTGGCCAAATTGGGGTGCTATGTTGCGATGGTGAGTGGAGCCTAGTTTCGAAAGTTAAGGTCTGAGTTCGAGTGAGAGCAGTTTGGGATCTGAGAGAAAGAGAAGAAAATTATGGTCCAACGATTGTTGTCACTATATTATTCCTTCAAGTCATTTTTCCTGGTCTGGAAGGATCTTAGGGTGTGTCACTATTTTTCTAAGTATCATTTCTTATTGTTTTTCTGGTTCTTGTTTTTGGGTCATAGTTATTGTGTAGTGTTGATTTTCAACAACCAATAGTTGGTGTGGTGGTGCAGGCACCTTATAGTGGAGGGAGGAGGCCTGGTGCTGTTGGAGAGGGGGAGCTACATGAGCAGTGTTCCTGGTGTGCCCAGTCAATTTTTCTCTGGTCGCGGAGTGTACAGAGGAAACCTTGGGTTGGAGGGTGAGGCATGTTTGCAATCTGTCTGCTAGCTCAAGGGTGAAGCGAGATTGGGGGTGGAGAGGGGTAGCAGTACTGAGATGGTCTTGAATAGTTTCCATGGAGAGGCAGAGGGGAAGAGCTAGATGTGAAGCCATCCACCATGGGCAACTTGGGGACCAAGTAGTGAGACCTGAGGAATGAGACGAAGAGGATGGCATGATTTAGGAGGAGGTTGCTAAGGAGAGAGCCCCATTGCCTGGAAGAGTGGAGAAACCCCTAACGATGTCGTCCACTTCCGAGCAATTGCATGGAATCTAATCTAGCTTGGAAATCCTTCGAGAGCAAAGGTACGAAGAAAGGGATGAGGTAATTGCTTACATAATTGATCTGCAATTTTCTAAAGGGGAAATCTTGGACAATATAGCTTGTGTCTGCTGCAACCAATGTAGGTCTGATAACACCTAGATGAAATAGAAGCTAGGCTATGTAGAAATTATATACAATATGCATGCATATATCCAGATTCTCGTGATCTAACAATATTTATCTTCTTGATAAATACATAATCCTTCCACTGTTAAGCTTTTGTGGAAATTAAACATTCAATTTCAAACACATGAAGCAATAAAAATAATCGCACATAACACAGTTGTTTAATGGGAAAGCCTGAAGCTGAAAAACCCAACTATCATATATTATGTATCATGGAGATCATGTAACAATCTCATACAAAGCTTAGTACATCAAGCTCTCAGTACAATATAGATTCATTACACACTGTCATGCAGAAATTTGCATCTCTATGCACCAATTTCTTGCCTCCTGACAACCTGCCTCCACTGCACAATCCTTGCTGAAGAATAGCTCTGAATGAATTCGAATTACCCTTGCCTTGACTATGCAATCCTCATTGGCAACTACAATGTGTGTGTGGTGCAATCAATGCATCACTATAGTCACAATAGATAGTCCATCTTTCCCTTTAACCTATCTCTCCATTGGGTCTCCACTGGAACTGACTTGCACTGTAGTTAACTATTGTATTGTTTAGTTGATTAATGAGTTATTATTTGTGAATTAATTAACTAATTAATTCACTCCACTCTCACTAGTGTATCATTCAGTTAAACTAGATACAACTAGCTCAACTGAGTTTAAGTCCATTAACTGAGTTAAACTGAATAACAACTCCATGAACTACTCTTCCGACTCTATCATAAATTTTCTAGTTCAGTTCTAACTGAGTCCTCCATGCATGAACCACCAGTAAACCCTAGGAATTGCGTAATTCCTTCAGCCCACTGATTTTCCAAATCTGTGCACTGAAACTAAGTGCTACAAGAGAATAAGTTGTTGTTTATTGTCGGATTATTATTAAGAGCTAATAATAATCGACACTTCAATTTTTAGATCGACGATCTATAAATAGACTTCGCCCGATATTCTAAAAATAGAATTTCATCTATTTTTCCAACTTGACCAACCATCCACAAATAGCATCCTACAACTTCTGAAATATGATCACCATGTCTAAAAATAGACTTGCGTCAAAAATAGCTCATGGCTTTGATTTAAGGAAGGTGCCTTTTCCATAAGCTCATCATCTTGTCAATTCAACATCTTCCATCTCAACAAGATAGGGATCATCCTTCACCTCAATCTCGCCTCTATGGTATTTGAATTCTCTCCTGCCGAGCGCCTTCTTCAGAATGTCTACATCTTGATCTTTCGTATTAATGTACTGAAGAACCATGATCTTTCGCTACACACAATTTCTGATATGATGATACTCGATATCAATATGTTTATATCTATCATGAAACACAAGATTAATCGAGAGTTTAATGTAACTATGATTATCACAATGTATCACTATAGGATCTAAATGTGAACCAAAAAAACTCACTAGGATCTTCCTCATCCAGATAGCTCCTTTACATGCAAATTTCTTTAAATTGCTGCATGTATTCCTCGCTTTCTTTACCAACTAAGTGCCGCAGATCTTTGTTTCCTGTTGTACCAAGAAACTGTCGTAGATCCGATACTGAAAATCCCTCCTAATGTGCTCTTTCTGTCTGTTGGGCTACCTGCCCAATCTGCATCCGTGAAGCCATGCAACTTCACCTCATTCGTCTATTTGTACCATAAGCCATACTCAGATGTGCCCCTGAGATACCTCGGGACATGCTTGCCTGCCTTCCAAAAGAGCTTGGTAGGCTTGACCATCGCTTTTGAAAGCTGGTTCACCGCATATCATATGTCCGGTCTTGTATTAACTAAATACATGAGCAAACCCACCAACTGTCGATAAATAGTGGCATCCACTACCTCTGCCGATGTAGCATCCTCTTTCTTCCAATTTCCTAGAAGAGGAGTGTCGATAGGCTTGCAGCCTTGCATGTGAAACTTCTCCAGTATTCCCGGGCATACTTGCCTTGAGACACAAACAGTTCACATTTCCGCTGCCATATTTCCAATCTAAGGAAATAATGAAGGAGGCCCAAATCCTTCATCTCAAACTCCTTTGCAAGATCTGCCTTGCATGAGTGTATCAACTGCTCATCACTCGTTAGTATTAAATAATCAACATAAAGAAAAATGATTAAAAGCGTACCCTCCACCACAATTTGGTACAGGTTTGCATCCACCTCACTCTTGGTGAAGCCAAGTCCAGTTAAATAGCTATCGATTCGTGTGTACCAAGGATGAGGTGCTTTCTTCAGCCCATACAACGCTCTTTTGAGCTTGCACACATGCGACTCGCTGCCGAAGATCTCAAATCCTTCAGGCTGCTCAATGTACACCTCTTCCTCAATGATCCCATTAAGGAACGCAGTCTTCACATCCATCTGATTAATGTGCCAACCCATCTACGCTGAGAGAGAAAGGATGGTCCTTATGGAAGAATATTGTGCAACAGGTGCAAAGGTTTCTTCATAATCAATCCCCTCGATCTGTGAGAAGCCTCTGGCAACAAATATTGCCTTATACTTCTCGACACTCTCATCAGCAGCTTGCTTTACCTTGTAGATCCATCTTGATCCTACAACTGATTTTCCCACTGCCCTTGGAACAATCTCCCAAGCACTATTTCTAACAATGTAGTCATACTCCTCCACCATGGCATCTACCCATGTGGGCTCCTGCACTGCTTCTTCAAAAGAAGATGGCTCTGTCACGATACACTTGCTCATAAGAGCCATGTATCTAGTAAATCGGTCAGGTGACTGCCTCTGTCTGCGTTGTGATGTAGGGACACCTACATTATGTGCCGCATCAAGCTTTAGTCTCTCAGCTTCTATGGTACGCTTTCTGCCTTGTCTGATGTTTGGTTATGCATGAGTGGACTCCTCCACTCCATGAATCTCCTCCTGTGGCTGATCCACATCTAGAGGCTCATCTTTGGGAACAAGAAGTTCCTCCTTCGCATGCAAGTGTAGCTCCCTCTCAAGCAACAACTTCATGGCTTTCACCTCATTGAATTTTATATCCCGTCACACCACAGTCATCCGATTGTCTGGAAAATACACACGATAATTATGGGGTGTTTCTGTGTACCCCGCAAATATCCCAACTTCTGCAGTCGGCTCCAGCTTCTTCCTGGCATCCTTTGTCGCATGAATGTAAACAAATGAGCCAAACATCTTCAAATGAGAAATATCAGGCATCTTACCAGTAAAAGCTTCTTTAGGTGTACTCATGCCAAGTACTCTATGAGGACAACGGTTTTGCACATAAACCGCAGTGTTGCATCCTTCCACCCACAAGTGCATCGGGAGGCCCTGGTCATGCAACTTCGCTCGTGCAACACCCACAATTGTTCTGTTCTTCCTCTCCGTGACCCCATTCTATTGTGGGTTATGAGGTGCTATGAGTTCTCTTTGAATTCCTTCTTTGCTACAGAAGTCTTTGAATTTTCCCGAGATGTATTCACCACCATTATCGCTTCGTAGAGTTTTCACTTGCTTCCCTGACTCCTTCTCCACCAATGCTTTAAACTCACAGAACTTTGAGAATGTTTCGCTCTTCTTCTGCATGAAAAAGATCCAGCATCTACGAGAATAGTCATCAACAAATATAACGTAATACCTGTGTTTTGATGTTGAAGCAACCGAGAAAGGTCCACACACATCTGTGTGAATTCTCTCTAGGATCACCGAAGCACGGTTCTCCTTCTCATGAAAGGTGGTCTTCACAAACTTACCCATAGTACATCCCTTGCACTGATCTGACTGCACAAAAGTACCCTTGGGAATTCCAGTAGAAATCTTCTGCAAAATCTTCAAAGCGCCATTGTGAAGATGACCCAATCTCCTGTGCCATAATTCGCCCTCATCTCAGCTCACCACTTCTTCTGCTTTGCCCACCATTGCAGCGCAGCCATCTACCTCCAGCTTGTAGAGATTCTTAACTCAAATCCCTATCCTCTTGGTTTGACCCGTTTTTTTATGTTGAAGGAAAGCTTTTCCCTCACTGAAAACAACATCATAACCTTTATCTTCGAACATTGCGACCGATACCAAGTTCTTCTTCAGACCTGGAACATGCATAACTTCCTTCAACAAGAATGGATTACCAGACTCCCTCTCAAAGGTAATGGTCCCAATGTCGGTCGCACTATATCGACCATCGTCACCCATCTCTATATTCATCTGGAGGTCCTTCTCCTCGAAGTCACTAAACAACTCCTTGTCTCCCGTCATATGGAAAGACACACCACTATCAAGATACCACACTGATCCCATATAGCTTGAAACCAAGCATGCGATCAAAGAGAAATCAAGTTCAAATTGCGAGGCTAAGGCCTCTCCAACGGCAGCTCTAGCAGCCTTCTTGTTATTCTTCTTTTATGGGCAGTTAGTGGCAAAATGCCCATGTTCGTGACAGTGAAAACACTTCACCTTAGACAAATCCTGCTTCTTGCCTTTAGCATCGGATTTTGAATGAAATTTCTTCCCCTTCCCTTTCCTTGCTTTGGCAGCCAAAGCGCAATTCTCTTCATCTTCATTCTTCGATGAAGAGCCATCCCTGGTACCCCGCCTTATCTCCTCCTGCACAAGATCTGACCAAAGTCGCTCCCATCCTGGCAGTTTCTCCCGTCCATTGACAGAGTCTTCGTAGCTATGCAAAATCTTCAGAAGCCCAAGGAGAGCCAAGCTCACCAAGTCTTCATCATCAACAGTAATCCCCACACTTCCCAGTCCATCCCTAAAGTGGACAAACTTCGTTAGATATTTTAGAATATTGTCACCCTTCTCCATTTTTATTTTTCTAAGCTTGTCTTTTAGCGCCAACTTCCTTTGGTCACTGATGCTTTGGAACAAATCTGTCAAAGCCTTCCACATTAAGAATGGAGTGGCTTTCCCATGAAGGTTGGACACAATATGGTCCTTCACACCTTCCAACAAAATTCTTCTTGTCTTTTCTATCTTCTTTTTCCATGCGTCAAGTAATGTAGCATCGCTATATCCCAGCTTAGGAACATCGCTATCGATGAACTCCTTCAGTCCATTATCCTCCAGCACTGCCTCCATCCTATCCTTCCACGCTATGTAATTCGAGCTCCCATCAAGGGCATACTCCAATCAAAACCCATTGAAAGACATTTCAATGTATACTCAATTGTCGCACCAAGAATTTTATGTAGCAAATTCGAATTGTCAACTAGCACAAACTCAACAATTCTTCACAATTGCAATCTTCAAGAATTAACACTGCTCTGATACCATGTAGAAATTATATACAAGATGCATGCATATATCCAGATTCTCCTGATCTAACAATATTTATCTTCTTTCTAAATACAGAATCCTTCCATTGTTAATCTTTTGCGGAAATTAAACATTCAATTGCAAACACATGAAGCAATAAAAACAATTGCACATAACATAGTTGTTTAACGGGAAAGCCTGAAGCTAAAAACCCCGACTATCATATATTATGTATCATGGAAATCATGTAACAATCTCATACAAAGCTTAGTACACCAAGCTCTCAGTACAATATAGATTCATTACACACTGTCATGCAAAAATTTGCATCTCTATGCACCAATTTCTTGCCTCCTGACAACCTGCCTCCACTGCGCAATCCTTGCTGAAGAATAGCTTTGAATGAATTCGAATTATCCTTGCCTTGACTGCGCAATCCTCATTGGCAATTCCAATGTGTGTGTGGTGCAATCAATGCATCACTATAGTCACAATAGATAGTCCATCTTGCCCTTTCACCTATCTCTCCACTGGGTCTCCACTGGAACTGACATGCACTGTAGTTAACTACTGTATTGTTCAGTTGATTAATGAGTTATTATTTGTGAATTAATTAACTAATTAATTCACTCCACTCTCACTAGTGTATCATTCAGTTAGACTAGATACAACTAGCTCAACTGAATTTAACTCCATTAACTGAGTTAAACTAAATAACAACTCCATGAACTACTCTTCCAACTCTGTCATAAATTTTTCAGTTCAGTTCTAACTGAGTCCTCCATGCATGAACCACTAGTAAACCCTAGGAATTGCGTAATTCCTTTAGCCCAATGATTTTCCAAATATGTGCACTGAAACTAAGTGCTACAAGAGAATAAGTTGTTGTTTATTGTCGGATTATTATTAAGAGCTAATAATAATCGACACTTCTATTTTTAGATTGACGATCTATAAATAGACTTCACCCAATATTCTAAAAATAGAATTTCATCTATTTTTCCAACTTGACCAACCATCCACAAATAAGCAATCCCGCAACTTCTGAAATATGATCACCATGTCTAAAAATAGACTTGCGCCAAAAATAGCCTACGGGCCCACTTAGTGAAGGCGACTCTTTTCACTAAGCTCATCATCTTGTTGAATCTCAACAGGCTAGTTCATATTTATTTTCATTTTCAGAAGTTGCACGGTTTGTTGGTGGCCCTTGGAAATGCACAGATGCCTAATTCCTTGATGTTGTTTGATGATTATTGGTAGTTTATTTTTTTTAGACATTTTTTGCGCGTTAGTCCCAGTTTGTCTTTTGGTTTTATGTAAAGACTATGTTTTTGTTTTGAAATGTTACACAACTCTCTCTAGGCCCAAAAAATCTAATCAAAGTAAAGTTTAAAGAGTAAAAAAATATCTAGATGTAATACACTTTTGAAAAATTAATATAAACACCTTAACTTAAAAAATATATATATAAATTAAAATTAATATACTAATAATTTAAAAACAACTCAAATTAACTAAAGTTATTTTGAGCTATAGTGATACCTATATCCATAATAATTCAAAAACAACTAAAATTAACTAGAGTTATTTTGAGCTATGGTGATACCTGTATCCACATTAATTTGATAAGAAAGTTTTTTTTTAATTATTAATAATATAAAATTAAATTATAATAAAAATGTTTAATAATAAATTTAAAATTATAATTTTAAGATTTTATATATATGATTTATATTTATTTTCTTTTTATTATATATTTATTATTAATAAAATAATTAAATTGTTATAAGAATGAATTAATTCAATAATTATTTTAATATTAAAGAATTAAGTTACAACCAATAATATATTATTGTTTCATTTAATTTTTTGTTATTACGTTGAGGTGTTTTTATTTGAAAATAACTTTTCTAGCTGCCAATGTGTCCATGTCTGAGCCAATGGATCAAATGTTAGACGATGGAAATGTTTTAGGCCAGTAGATCCACAAGTAAATAGTTTTATATTTTTTTTTATAATGTTAGTTTTTGTTTTCTTTTTAATAAGTTAGATTTATTTTAGGTGTATAATAGAAATGTTGTAATGTATAATGTAATGAAAATTTTAACTAGGTCAAAATACAATAAAAAATAAAAATAATAAAGTAAAATAATAATAAACTATAAAAACAACCCATGGTATTGACCCATGGTATTCATGTGGAATATAGTTTAATTAAAGGGCCAAATTAAGATGGCCTAGATCAACCTTGACTTTTGATCTACCAAGTGCCAAGATTGATCAAATGTCTTCATATGCAAACCTCTTTTAGAGTGAAAAGAGAATTGATCTCTCTCATAAATAATATAGATCTAAACTAACTACTTAATAAAATTATTTTTAATTTTTTATAACCATTATTATTATTCTTGAACTGATGAAAGCCATCATTGTTTCATATAGGAGCATTTAGTTGTGATAAGAAAATTGTGATATTGTCTATTATCCCTTTTTAGTTTTTTAATGATTTAATTAAGATTAACATTTGTATGTTGTCATGAGGAGATTTTTTATTTTCATGTCAATTACCTTTTATAACTCTAGGAGGTTCTTAATATTGCCTTTGTTTTTAATAAATGGAACTCAATTATATATTTAAAAATATGATTAGGTAAGAGAATTTTAGGATTATAATTTTTTTTTCCAAGTTGACAATGTGAATGTTTATTTACCTAAAGTTGGCTCCCATGTTCAATACCTCCCCATGGGGTTTGAAGATAATAGGTAATGGAAATTCAACGACATATAAAACAAATAATTTATACATCAAAAAATCAGTTCTATATATTATAGTAGTTCTCCTTGAGCAATCTTTCAATTTGACATTCAATTCTTTATTAATAAAGTTGTTTTACTTAGTAGGGAGTATAATAATTTTGTAATCAAATGATAGGAGAAAACATATTCACAATATAATTTATTTGAATAAATATATGTGTGTAAAATAGTTTATTAAAAAACTAGATTTGTAATTATAAAATATAAAATTATAACTTAAAATTGTGAAATTACTTTGTATTTTTTGTTTCTTATGCATATAGAGAAAGAATAAACCAAGTTTGGAGTTAGGAAAATAAACCATAACATAAAGAACAATATCTCCTTCCAAAAACGTCTCCATATTACAATGACATTCACTTTCTTGTATATGAAGACTATTGTTATTCATATACAATATACAATTTCTGACAAGCATGAAATTAGCGATCAGATATGTAGATGAACTTGGAGTAAACTCTATTTATGTTAATAAAAATTCTCTTTATTTACATCTATGCTAGATAGATTGTACTTGAATGAATTTAAAATATCTTATTTGAGTTACATGCTCATTTCATGCTTGTTTTAGAGATTAATAATCACCAAAAGATTTTCACCCCCAATTTCCTATTTCAATATCTATAACAAAATTTTTATATATGTGAACATATTATGTTGGTTTATATATATGTTTTCACCCACAATTGCCTATTTCAATATCTATAACAAAATTTTCTGGTTGATAACTCTTATCATCAATATCTTTGATACATCCACTACTTGCTTCCATGGAAGAAAAAATTGCCTTTCATTCCTTTACAATGGCTCCTTCTCTGCAACAACTTATTTCTTCTAGGCTACTCTTTCTTATGCTATTGCCTTACAACTTTTCTTTTGTAACATGTGGTGCAATTTCTAGTTTATTTTATTTTATATCAATAAATATGATATTGATGTAATAATCTCTGACTATATTGATGTAATATGGTTGATTATTAATTTAAATTTACATATTGCAATGTTGTTGTTTTTAGAGTATATTATATTATTAATAAAAAGTTGAAAAAGATAAAAATGAAAATAATTTAATAGTTTATTTAAATTTTAAATTATTTGGTAGTTTTTAAGTGTGATTTTTTGGAAAGTTTTTTGGTTTATTTTTCGATCTAATTTGTTTAGAATTTGGCAAGGATTTATTAAAATCACAGGTTTGATAGATGAATTCTTCATAATCAAGTGCCCAGAGGTTTTTGAGGGTGCCTAATCCATATATGCAGTCAAAAAACGAGTCTAAACAACACAAATAGATATTTAGCCACAAAATTTTCTCAGTCAAAAAACCACAATAAACAACACAAATAGAGATTTGGCCACAAATTTTTTCCCTAAATTACAACCAGAAATCTAATAGAAACTCCAAAAAAATTCACTTAAAAACTAGTCCCTAAATTATTACCTATAATATAATAGTGTTTTACTTGAATTTTTTTTTCCAAGACTCTTTATAGTTTAGTATAGAGGAGATGTTGTAATGTCCTAAAATGAGTGTACACAATTAAATATCTACGGAATATGGGGAAGATGTTATAGTGTTGGCAAATGAGTATAAACATTTAAATATCGACTTAGGAGAGATTTACTCTCTTCTAGATGAAACATTAAATAAAAATAATAATAATAAAACATAATATTGAAAAACTAATAAATAAATTTAAGAAATTTTTTTAAGGTAAATCTAAATAATAATAATTGATATTCTTAACCATGATATTTCAAAACATAAAATTAATAAATGTATAGAAATATAATAAATAAATTAATAAAATCATAACAAAAAATAAAAGTATTTCTAAATATATAAATGTCAAATATGTATTTACTATAAATAGTAGCTATAAATTAAGATCCTAACCCCAAGGGTTAGCTCAAGTGGTTTAGAATCAAAGCTGAAGTTCTTGGATATTGTTGCTAGTTATTGCCAATCATGAGTTGATTCTCTTGGGGCTAGACCCCCTAATTCTTCCCTATAAAATGTGGGGAAGTACTCTAAGGTTTCCCGTGCTTTCATTTCAAGTAAAATCAATAAATAAATTTGCTAATTAAATAAAATTAATTAAAAAATTAAAAAATTAGCATCCATTTAATTATATAAACTAGCCTAGATCCATGTTAATTATGGATCTACCAAGCTAACTTCTTTTAGAGTTAATGGATTATTGAGTTGAGAAGCTAAATAGAAAATGTTAAGCATGTTTAATTAGTAAATCATTATCTAAATAGAAAATGTTAAGCATGTTTAATTAGTTACCCATATGACTTATATAATTTCATGCAAAGTAATTAAAAGTAAAAAAACATGTGAATAAGATGATTATTAAAATTCTTAATAAACTATTTAAAGATCTATGTTAACTAATTTAAAAATACAATTTAAACAATGAAAAATATCGTAGTCTAATCAGCGTGTTTTTGTGCCCTAAAAATCATGGAGATTTAAGATTTTAATAAAATCCTTTATCGATTTTGGGTGCCCCAGAAGTTTTTCATGGTGTTGAATCCATTTCCACCATCAATAACATGATTCAAACAATGCTACTGCAAGATTTATTGAATTTCTTTTTGTCCCCGCCCACTTTTAAGTGGGCAATTCTTCCACCTCAGTAGAGTTCTCCATGAAAAATTACACATTGCTTTTGCACAATGTGTAATTTTTCATTGTTTAAATTGTATTCTTGAATGATATATATTAATTCATATTAAAATATTATTCATAACTTCATTGGATATTTTATTATATACTACATTAAAATATTTTCTTTTAAGATTATATATATATATATATATATATGAAGTTGTTATTCATATAAGTTTGTTAACATAGGTTTTCAAATAATTTATTTGTTAAAATATTTTTGAAAAATATCAAATTTAAACATCATACATGAAATTATATTAGGTCATATAGTCGACTAATTAAAGATGAGTAGCATATTCTTTTATTATTATTATTATTATGACCGACATTGCTTTTATATTTAGAGAATATTAGGTCATATGGTCGATGACTAATTAAACATGAGTATCATATTCTTTTTTCTTAATATGAGTAGCATATTCTTTTTTCTTTTTTATTATGACCAACATTGTTTTTCTATTTAGAGAATATTTTATTCGTATTTTAAGAAGACATATGTTAACTCCAAAGTTGAGCATGGACATACTTACACATGGCCTTCACATTCTGTTGTAAAATGAGCCTCTAGGCTCAATGAATAATATTATTAAGAATCAATATAGATATATTTTAACTCTAGATCTATCAAACATAGATAGAAATCAAATCGCTAGAAATGCAAAATTTTCCTTAAATTTTTAGTGTTTTACACTTAAAAAGATTTGCATTTTGAAAAATTTGATCCCTCCCAATACGTAAAATTCAAAATTTAAATACTTAAATAATATCAATGTGAAATTAAAATAAATCTATGTTAATTTATTTTATATTAATAAATATAATAAGGTTGATTCCTAATCTAACCTACCTATATATATACCTTGGTCTTTCACTCCTAATATTTTCTTAACATACCGCAAATTATATTCACTTGACACTAGTAACAAATGAAAAAAAAAAATTACCAAAACAAAAAACACACTAGACCTTGTAACTATCGTCTAAAAAAATCCCTGACAGGAAGGGATGCTGACAGGAAGGGATGATTTGGTTTTGAAATCTCAGGCTGCACCTCTACCACTGTTCTTCTCCCTGCACAGTACAAAGGTTAGTTATAGCGACATCAACTCTACAAACTTTGAAATATAAACAAACAAACTGAATGGGGACCAAATCTGACCTGCACAGCTATGATACTCATTAAAAATTTATTGCAGTGCTGCCCACAACAACTATTCTCTGCGGCTACAGAGTGCCCGTACCACTGAACATTAAAACGTGATTCGATTCAAATCATATGGGATCAAGAATTTTTCTAAATTGTGTGTGTGTGGAAACGGAATGGAAGTTTTTCAAATTTGGTACTTCCGAGATCTGTGCCCGAGATGATCTCGACTGAGAGCCTTCGACTCATATTCTTACCATCAGATCATGCGTTGTCTATGGAGGTTTTAATTTAGATTTTTTTAAGAAATTTTTTTTTGGAAATTTTTTTTTTTTTTTTTTTATAATGGAAATAGCTTCAGTATCATAAAAAATCTCATAATATTTAAAATCTCAAAAACTCAAAACTTGATAATGATAAACAAGATTTCCAAAAAAATTTAGTAATATTTTTCAAAATCAGATCAAAAATTTATAACCTAGTTAGAGTTCTGACATATTATCAATTTACCCACATTTTAAAAGAAAATGTTCTTTCTATTGTTCAATCATTATTTCATTATTTTTACTAGTGACTATGGTGGTTTTTCTTTAAAACATATAATCAAGAAAGATGTTAATATTCACTTTTGTTTGGTGTAGATTAATCCTAGGCTCGGGCTAGCTTGTCTATTGAATGGAAGAATAATTTACCTATAGTGGGATACTATCACTAGGATTGTGTGAGTTCCATAGAGTTTGGATGTTTCTTTCTCAATACCAATCCTTTAGTGTGTTGGTTTAACAGTTTTTAGCCTCTTAGAGTTTATCTTCATAATTGGATCTTGGAAGGTAGCAATGAAAAATGAAGTTTTCATTCATTCCTATGCAAAAGAGTATTTTATTTTTGAGTTTTGATCTTCCTAAAGACAAGGATTTGATCTTAGATTCAACACCTTGGTTTTTGGGTAGTTCCACTTTATTCATGAAGTCTTGCACTTCCTCGTTTAATTCTTTGACTAATACTTTAACCTCTACTATGTTTGGGTTAGACTCTCAAATCTACTCTTGCTTTTTTCAAGTTTAGCCACTCTTTGAGCCATTGTTAAAGCTTCACGAAAGTTTTATACTAGAAATCACAAACAAAGAATTATGGCTTATGTACATATGCTTGAATATGTATGGAAATGGATTTCAATAAAGGATTTTCCACATCAATAAATTAGATAGGAAAAAAATACGCATGCACTCAAAAGTTAGATTATGAAAAAAAATCGTTACATTGTAGACCATGTTTTGAAATAGATTATGAAAAAAAATTGTTACATGTAAACCATGTTTTGAAATAGGACATCGTGCACCACAGTGCCCTAAAAGTCAAAGGAAGGTTAGGAAGCACTAGCATAAATCAACTTGGTGGACTAAATCTAAGGATGAACATCAACTAATTTACAAGGAAGATTCGGTTCTTTCAAACACACTTAAGAAGGGTTCCAAAGAGGTTTCTTTGAAAGCCAATGGAAAACCACCATAAAAATATTCTCTGACACATCAATTGATAACCAAGGAAGATAAATATGTTTTGGATCCTCCCTTGCATAAGCCAAAAGTGGAAACAAATGAAATGGGGGACACAGCAATGCATTTAGAGCTAACTAGATGCACTCCTTCAAAAGAAGACCCTCCATCTTATAAGGATCGATACAACAAGGATTGGTGGAAGAGTTTGCTTTTCACCAAGATCTGGATCATTGTGTACCTAAAGTGAGTTGGGTAGTTCAAGCTGAAGGAGATGAGATACAAAAATTATTAGATCCCTTGGGTCAAGACAAATAAAAAATGGTAGGAAAAATAGGGGTCACATCCAAAACAAAGGAAGCTTGGGAAAAAATAGTAAAGAAGAAAAAAAATCTCCAACTTTGTATTCAAGCGAGACCTTCGAAGGTAAATATGGTGGTTAGACATGATATCAAGTTGGAGAAAACCACACAAATAATGGAGAAAGGCCTTGTTGGAAGGTTCTACGATAAGGTGGTAAAGGAGAAATCATTGACAGAGTGGTTAAGGTAGAACTAGAAATCGTTGGTGGGGTATGTTCTATCTTTTCATGTATTGGTTTGGGGATGGCTTGCGTTTATCCTAGCTTCAAAGGATTGCTGCAAAAAAATAATGGCTAAGCCTTTGAAATGGAAGCCATCGAGGATCATATTAAATGAATGGATAGTTGATTTTGGCATATCAAGTGAGCCAATCTCAATTCTAAAAGTATGGGTTATAATCCTCTATCTTCCCTTAAGTTTTTGGGTCGAGGGATTTCCTAGAGCTTTGGGTAAGAAAATTGGTTATTTTCTTTTAGTTGGAGTCGGATTGGTTGTCCAAAGTAGATTGTCATTTGTTGTGGAAGTAGAAGTTGATGTGAGAGTGGACCCTCTGGGAGAAGTGGAGTTCATTTATAGGTCTTTCTCATGGACTTAAAAACTAGACTACCGGTGGCTCCCCTTTTTATAGTTTTCTTGCCATGAGATAGGACATCTTCTTGCTTAGTGAAAAAAATGTAGTCTTCGTATGAGGGACATAAAAAAGTCTAGATAAAAAATAATACGATCCCACATTGATGTTGATGTGCCATCCTTGTAGCCCATCGTTTTGACAAAGGATGATCAAAAGGATGTGTCAAATATCGATAAAGACTTCCTCTCAAGACCCCATCCATAAGGCTCACCCTCTTGTAACATTATGTCAACCTATTTTTTTCTTTTGTTATTGGGAAAAAATGTGGTTCCTTTATGAGCAATCATCAATTTAGTGGTGTGGTCTCTCCTAAGGCCTAATTTCCCATTCCTCTAATAAATTCATCTTCCCATCCCCCCATGCATGCTTCCCCTTTACCAAAGCCTTCTAGTCCTCGTTTTTCTCCTGCAAAAGTTAGAGGCTCCTTATAGGCTACAAATTCTAAACTTAAGCCCTAGGATTTAATATTGGAGGCCTCCCCTAAGAAAGGATACAAACTCCTCCCACAAGATTTACAAAAAGATGCATCTTCATCTCAAGGTGGGTTATCTCTAGAACTAGTTCAAATAAATCATGTTGGGTGAAAATTCAACCTCTTTAAATCCCAACAAAAAATTATTATTGATATCAGAAAAGGAAAGAAAATGACTATCTCAAGTGCCCTTAGAGTTGCAAATGCCCAAGAAGTCGAGCTCCCATTATTATCTTCTCTTATAATTCTACAAGATTGGGGGGTTCTCCTGAAAAACTTTTAACCCTCAAGAGACTTGTCAAATCTCGCAATCCTAATATTATGTTGATCCAGGAAACCATGATGGGCAATGTTCGAGTAAGAGTAGCTTTTGAGCCATGGTTAAAAAACTTGTCGTTCGTTGTGCTTAATGTAGAAGGAATATCTGATGGTATCCTAATTGGATGTAGCCCTACTTTTAAGGTAATATCCTCCTTAAATCTTAAATTATCTATATTTGTTCGTTTAGAAGCAAAAGAATAGGGTGTTGAATTATCAATTCTTAATGTATATTTCCCTGACGTAGAAAGGGTTCCTTTTTGGGAAAGTCTTAGATTTCGGAGACCTTTGCGATCCCAATTTAATCATATGTGGAGACTTAAACTTTACACTATCTCCGTGGGAGGTGTGGGGCTCTAGACCCTGTTTGGATAACCTTTGTGGTTTTTTTATGAATTTCATTGAAGAGAATCATTTGGCAGGCCTCAAACCTGTAAAAATAGTCCCCACCTAACATAATTTTTCGGTAAACAAAGAGGTTATCTCAAAAACGTCATATCATGTTTTGGTCTTAGACGTGCTCCTAAACCCTCCTTATATCATATGGTTACAGGTCTCTTATGGAGGTTTATCATACCACCTTCCTATCCTTATGTGAATGGTTCTAAATAAGGATAGGCCTCCTTTTTCATTAATATATAATCATGGATTTTGGAAGATGATTTCCAAAAATTAGTTGAGTCTTGGTTAATGTTAGCACAAGGAGTCACTGCTTGACTGCAAAAAGAGTAGCCTTACACATCGTAGTTCATTTCAAATTTTAAAGGGTTTTGAGTGGTGGGATGGCTTGTCAAAAAGTTAGAAATGATTTTTTATTCTTTAAGTTACTTCACATCAAGGTGTGCCTTAATAGAGCACCCAATCACCATTATCTAGAACCCATAGACCTAGATTCAACAAAGTTTATTCCCTATTAAAATTAAAATTTAATGGGCAAATTGTCCCTTGTAAAATAATTTACCAATCAAATACAACCAAAATTTCTAAATAAATCCACATTCTCTCTGTTAAAATAAATACTAGAATTACAGAATCCCTCAAATTTGATGAGGTTTTCGAATTTGAAATTCCTGGCTACTCCTCCTGCCCTGCTCTCGTACTCAAACATTTATTGCAGTGCTGCCATAATCACCATTCTCTGCCCTGCACGCTGCCCGTATCACTACATATTAAAACGTGATTTCGTTCAAATCATATGCAGAATAAATTCCCTTCCGCGCCCCATCAAGGAAGATTTAACGAATTTGGCTTTGCTTTTTTATTTCTCTCCTTTTTCAAAGTAGGCACCCTCGCTGTTTGTGCCTCACCTGCAAGATACAACTCATGTTGAAAGAGAATATGGTTAAATGAATTGCCTCTAACAAACTTACACACAATTCCCGGATCGGGTGATCGGCACGGGATAGATTGGGTACGATGCCGCAGTCCCACCAGCTGTAAGAGGTGGGAGACGTGGCATTGCCACCCCATCCCGGTTTTAATGGGCAATACTTCATCTTCAAATCGACAGTCCTGTTTCTCTGGTCTGCTTTAATGTTGGATCTCTCTCACCACTGGTAAGGACTTCAGCTAGTTAACTATTTTTAAACTTGGTTTTGGTTATTTGATAGAAGTTGTCTTAGTGGTTTTTAGTGCGACTTTTTGAAGGTTTTTTTGGTGGATTTTTCCGGTTTAATTTCTCTAAAATCTGGCCAGAATTTATTGAAAACATAAGTTTGATGGGTAACCTTCCACAAAAGGGGATTTAGCGAGCGAAGTGAGACGGGAAGATAGTGATCAGTTTTAACAATTCCTGGTTTGCCCGTTAAGCACAAGAAATCCCTTATTTGCCCAGTAAGCACAAGAAATTCCTTCCTCTTCCTCCTCGCCAATTGATAAGGGTTAGAACCACAACGCTTAAATTGGCCATTCGCATTACCAGCAACCAGAGAAACATTAAAAATATCCTCACCATGAAATGGAGCATGCGTCACCACTGAATGGCGAGCGAATGAGATGGAACGACCCTAGTGGGAAAGATTTATTTTCTGGGATTCCCTGTGAGGGAGGTTGGCAATGGAGCAGTGTGAGGGAGGTTGGCAAAGGAGGTAAACTTCTCTGATGTACAGAGTTGGAACCCATTGTGAACATTATGTCGTTGCTTATGGTGGTTATTGATGAACATTTTCGCTGGAACTCAATGTCGACAGTCTGACGTCGCTGTTGGTGGCTATTGATGTATGCTTCTAATTGGTACCCATGTATGGACAATGTGATGTTGCCTCTGGTGGCTACTGTTGCATCTGGATTGGTTTACGAGGTAGGGATTCATGAGTATCTGTAGAAAGTGGTCTATGAATTACAGAGCTGGTACCCAAAGTGAACAATTGATTGTTGCTGTTGGTGGTTATTGTCGATTTTGTTAAGCTGGAACCCACTGTCGACAGTTTTATGTTGCCATTGGTGGCTATGATGAAAGCCAATAGCTGGAACCCGAGTAGGACAATGAGTTGCTGCCTTTGGTGGCTACTGTTGAACTTGTGGGCTGTTGTTTTTACGGATGCTAAGAGAAGTTAGGACTCTCTCCAATTTATAAAAGACAGAGCATGCTGCTATGAAAAGTTCGTTTTTGCAGGATTTTATCATTGATATTGTTCTCATTGAATTGTTTTTGGAACATGGTATGAAGAACATAATTAAATTGTTTCTAAGCGTTATTCATAGGGAGGAAACATCGGGACCAAAACAGTCTTTGGAACTATTGCAGGAGTCTGGATCCCTACATAATTGGTGGCATAACATTTGGCAGTGTTGGGTTGAATCATTCTATATTACACAGCCGTGCAAGAGCTGTGGATTCCGCCTATGCAGGAGATGGTGGGCTATCCCTGGTTATCACTGTTGTTGCTGTTGCCAATCTTGAAAGTGGTCTAATCTTTCCGATTAGCCGTTTTCATAAAATCCGGCTCCATTTCAAAAGTTTCCAACGGAGAGTTTCCTCAGGGGATGAACAAACAAACGTACCCTGTCTTATTCCAGGTTATTGACAGTCGTCCCAGTCCTGATAAGGTGTTCACATTTATGGTCGACATCGCTCAATGTGACCCTATGTACGCTCACTGAAGAATGAGAGTTTTTTATTCATCAGAATTTTGAATTTTGAGTCTCCATAAATGAGACAACAGAAGAGTAGGTAGTATAAGATTGCAAGGCGATATCCTCTTCATTTTTTGGTACTAGGATCGGGGTTCTGGCAGTGCAATTTGATTTGGATTGGATGGTCCCATTGATGATCTACTGCTACTATCCGTTGATTGTCCTCCTTTCGGTGATCTTCCAGATCCTCTTTTAATATTCTCTCACGGCTCTCAGAGGCAGGTGTCGGGTGAAAGGTGATAGTTTACAAAAATAGCAGTTTTTTAAGAAGCATAGGAGGCTCCTTTTCAAGTAAGCTGAGATACTTTGTAAGGACACATCTATTCTCTCGTAAAGGCCTTTATTATTGCTTTACTCAGTGTATTCAGAAGTCCATAACCTTCTGACTTCCGCCACCTACCAGTGTCAGATAATAGGGTTAGGGGGATCATATTCCTACGATGGACTCTGGGAATCGTGTATTGACAAACCAGGAAGTTTTGAACAAAATCCAAGACCAGGAGGTTGATGAACTCATTATTCGACAGGCCTTCTCATCTATGCCCGAATCTGAATCAAAAGGAATAGCTGGACAACGCAGGAAAAACAGGGGTGGTCGACGTAAAAGATTGAACGCGGTGTTTAAACACAATATGGATATCAAGGAAGTCTTTCTGGACGTAGAGGATCTCAGCACCCGGGTGGTGAGCTTACAGAGGAGAGCGGTCATTGGACGATGGATTTTCCCGGATAGTAATGACTTTGATTCAGCGTCATGGATTGGCAAAATGTGGAAGCCGATCATTGGATATATTCCAAAGTTCAGTAATCTTATCAATGGATGGTTCTGTGTCCATTTTATGGACGAAAACGATGTATTTAAGATTACCAGCCGCACCTGGGTTCGGGGCAGAAGCTTCATGCAGCTCGTCCCTTGGTTCCTCGGTTTCAACCCAGTATTAGAGGCTCCACGTAATAAGGTGGTGTGGGTTAAACTGTCGGGACTGCCCCTGGAATTCTGGACGATGAAGGCACTCAGGGCTATGGGAGACACTATTGGCAGTACAAAGTATATTGACCCCAGTATTCTTGGCGCGGGGGATAAGAGAATAGCTTGGATTCTCGTGGAAGTCGACTATACTACGGGCCTGCCTGGGGACATTGACCTGGTTTGGGGGCACAGAAGACACCGACAGCGTGCAGACTTCTGGGGTATTCCATTTCGTTGTCTTATCTGCCATAGAACAGGACATCTGAGAGAGAACTGTCCTTTTCGATCCCGTTTGGAACGTGCTGGTGGTGGGCATGCGGGCGTGACTGTGGGTCATTTTAATCGCATTGCTGCCTCACAACTTACGGACTCTCATCCAGGTAATCCAATATCCCCTTCCTCAAACGAAGAAGCAAATTATTCTGAGGCTATGGATCCTTATTTCAATAGGAGTTCCCTCCATAACCGTAGGGTCCTGGAACCAGAGTCTAATATGCTCCCATCCGATAATCTCAACACACTGGTATCTGAAGGGCATGACAATGTCAGGACATGCCAGACCTCCCCTGCTCTGTCAAACGAAATCCTCGTGGATAGTCTACCTAGTGATCATAGTCCAGATGGAACACCCATACACACTCATCACACACATAGGGACAAGGGTAAGGGTGTCATCGATGTAGGTCTGTCTACTGGGACACACAGTACTGAATCAACTGAGGGTCACTTATCCTTAGATATCCATTATGCTCATGACGCCACTATGGAATAGGGGACCACTCCAAGAAATACTATAGGCAGCGATCTTGAGTCTATCCTTGCCAATCCAAACATAGACTTAGCCGCCCTCACAGTCTTTGACAAATCGCCTGAAACATCTGAAAAGGACCCCACAAAAGATAGCAGCCACAGAGGGAGAAGTAAACTTTCTAAGGGTAAGTTTCGGGCAATATATTTGCTGGATGGAAATGAGGACAACTTATCAGACATTCCTATTTCTGTTAGCGATGGGAACTGGGCATCTTCCAGGGCGCTTAGAGCACGCTCCCCTGAAGCGGATCTGCCATGACTTACATCCTCTCATTGAATATCAGAGGTCTGGGCAAAGCCTCTAAAATACTTTGCCTTCGGGACTTAATATTATCGGAGAACCGAGCAATTTTTCTGGGCCAAGAGACCATGTGCTGTAGAGGGAAAGCAATCAAGTTACTATTGAACATTAAGAAAGGTTGGAAGGCGGTAGCAAAGGATTCGGATGGTCTATCGGGCGGTTTGATTGCCATATGGGATCCCTATCGGGCGTCCTTTAATGCCTATAGCTTTTTTGGAGGTATTCTGCTGGAAGGTTATATCAGGGGTAAGTCTGAGCATCTATATATAATTAATTTGTATGCGCCATATGTTAATCGACATGACTTTTGGCATAGAATGCTGGCATCTAATATATTGACTCTGCCAAATCTCATTATGATGGGGGACCTTAACATAACACTAAAGGCTGATGAAATTTGGGGTCGCAAGGCTCGTATGGATCCAATCTCTCAGAGTCTGTCGGACATGTTTAATGATTCGGAGCTGGTGGATATTTGACCGATGCCAATGTTGCCCACATGGACAAATAATAGGATGGAAGAGGCCTTCATCGGCAAACGCTTGGACAGAGCATTAGTCAAGGAAAATCTCGTGGATGTGTGGGGAATGCCTCGGTCGGTTGTCATTGTATCTGATATTTCAGACCACATGCCTATCAAGTTGATATGGAACGAAATGCAGAAAGAGAAGGGCAGACCTTTCAAGTTCAACCGAGTTTGGCTTGAAGATCAGGCATACACTAATTTGGTTAGATCAACATGGGTAAGTGTTGGGGCTGAGGATATATCTTGTCACTGGACACGCTTTCATTATAAGTTGCAGCTCATCAAAAAGAAGACTAAAGCCTGGGAGATTGACAAAAAAGAGTCCATTAAAAAAGAACTTGATGAGATTAGCAGACAGATGGAGAGTCTATTCACATCCTTCTCTCTGTCAGGTCCGGGGACACATTCAATGGAACTCATGGCCAGTCTTAGCAGGCGTAAAAGAGAAATACTGAAAATAGATGAGGTCACATGGAAACTGAAAAGTCGTATTGCCTGGCTAAAAGAGGGGGACCTCAATACACAGTTTTTTCACAAGTCTGCCAATGATAGACGCTGCAGAAATCCCATCTGGAGGATTAATAGACAGGATAACAGCGTCGCCCTATCTACAGAGGAGATTCAGCAGGATGCTCTCTCCTATTTTTCTGATTTCTATAAAAAAGACCCATCCATCGATGCTGATAACCAAACATGGGTATTGGAACATGTGAACCGATACTTTGAAGAAGAGGACGTTGCTGGGATGGAAAAGGTTATTGACAGAGAGGAGGTGCTCGGTGTGCTTAAAACCATCCCACATGACAAGTGCCCTAGTCCGGACGGGTGGCCGGCAGAATTTTTCATCCACTTTTTTGATCTATTGGGCAATGACCTCACTGATCTTGCGGAGGGTTTCAGAGTTCAGGGTCACATACCTCCAAATCTCAATTCCACGTTCATTGCCCTCATTCCAAAAATTTCAGAACCCAAAAATTTCTCAGATTTCAGGCCCATTTCTCTATGCAACCTGATCTACAAGGTGACATCTAAGATTATTGCTAATCGGATGAAGGGTTGCCTGTCAAGGAACATTTCTCCTGAGCAATATGGATTTCTTGAAGGACGTTCTATACACGACGCCATTGCAATTGCACAGGAGGTGCTCCACTCTATGCATTCCGGGAAGAAGGAGGCGCTGATGATGAAAGTGGATCTTCACAAGGCTTACGACTCGGTGGACTGGTCTTTCATTCGAATAATCCTGCTCAAAATAGGGCTGCCTATCAGGATTATTTGATGGATCATGTCCTGTATAACATCTATCCAGTTTGCAATAATTGTGAATGGCATGCCCACTAAATTCTTTGAAGCTGGCCGTGGTCTTAGACAGGGATGTGCCTTATCGCCGCTGATCTTCATCCTGGTTATGGACGGATTCAGCAAGATTATCCACAGGGCAGAACAGCGGGGAATTCTAAAGGGTTTTGTTTTCTCACGCTCGGTATCAACTACTCACTCCCTTTTTGTTGATGATTTACTTATTTTTGGATACCTCATTAGGAATTATTGGTTCTATATTCACATTATCTTCACACGATTTGAATCTGCAACTGGTCTGTGCATTAACAAGGACAAGTCTTTCCTCATATATGATTTTGGTGACTTAATGGAGATTCAGTTTATAGCAGAGTTCCTAGGGGTGGAATATAGACAGGCTGCTGCAGGTTTCAAATATCTGGGATATTCCCTCAAGCCATGTGGTTACAGGAACAGAGATTGGTATTGGCTGGTGGATAACATTAGATCCCGCATTGAAAGATGGACACACAGATGGCTCACTATGGGGGGGAGACTTATAATGATCCAAGCAGTTCTGTCTCAAATGGTTGTTTACTGGGGCCATCTTTTATATTTTCCAGAGGCCATTATTAAGATGATCAATCAAATCATCTCTAAATTTCTGTGGGGAGGTGTCAAAATGGAGAAGAAATTCCATCTATGCAGTCTTCAGACTCTCTGTCGTCCAAAAGACTTGAATGGGTGGGGCATTCTAAATGCCCGGGTGTTTAACATAGCACTTCTCATGAAAGCGTTTTGGAGGGCCATATCAGGTGATAACATATGGTCAGCGATCATAAGAGCTAAATATGTTGATGGAGACATCCTACACAAACTCAGCGGTCACGCCTTCCAGCTCCCCAAAAAATTATCTGTTATATGGACCAGTTTCAAGAGAATTTTGCCGCATATTGAATAGCGACTTGTTTGGTTTTTCAGGGATGGGAGCCGCATTCCTGTTGGCTGTCGGGGCATGATTAATATACATAATGGACAGGGGCCATCGTTACATCTGATCCATTCCCTGGCTCATAAAGGAATCCACTACCTAGCACAGGTCATCCGGGAATGGAATTTCGCGGCCCCAATTTTTAAAAGTGCTGGACATTTAGGCTTACATGGTGCGGCGGCGGATGAATGGGATACTGTCCGGGACGTGCTCAGAGGAGCGAGATTATGCTACGCTCCAGGTGGTGATATCATAGTTTGGAACGGCCCTATGAAAAACAAATCGATCATTGTAAAAGACGCTTATAGAGACATCATATACAGGAACGCTGGCGCAATTTCCACGGGTTTCCATCCATTCTGGAGGTGGAAAATCCCCACTAAAATCACTATATTTGGATGGCTCGTAGGGATGGGAAAAGTCCTCACCTGGGAGAACTTGATGAAGAGAGGCCACCAGGGCCCTGGCAGATGCGCAATATGCTGCAGTGAGGAGGAAAATATTACTCATCTTTTTTTCTTATGCCCTGTCACTAGACGACTGTGGCGTTTTTTCAGTGATTTTCATATGGATCCCCAATGGATTCCCCAAGACTTCCTATCGGCGGCAACTGAATGGGGTAAGCTGAAATCTAATTATTATGTTCTCCCTTTCTTTCTTATCTGGGAGGTATGGGTGGCTAGGAACCGATTTATTTTTGAAGAAGTTCCATTCAGACTAGACAAGATATACACAATCATTAAAAGATGGATCGATGAACGCCCTCAGCTGGTGGATATGGAGAAAGACTATTCTCTCCGTCTCAGACCACACGACATTTCCTTACCGGCCATCTTTTTCGATGGGGCATCAGTGGATAACTCTACTGGGTGCGGGGTTTGGATAAAACTGTCTGCAAATGAACGCATCCATTTTTATTGGAATGGAGGACCCGATACAAATAACAAAGCAGAGATAATGGCACTTTGGGGGGGACTATGGGTCGCCTCGGACCTATCCCTACAGGATATTAACATATACGGGGACTCGAAGCTTGTTATTGGTTGGGTTACCAATAGTTTTCTACTTCTCTCTCCACATCTTCGAGGATGGCTGGATCGTACACAGAGTTTATGGAAAAGGATGCAATGCCCAAGGATCAATCATATTTACAGGGAGAACAATACACGTGCAGATGGGTTGTCTAAGAGAGGGCTCCAGGCAGATTTTGGGGTCATACAGTTTTCTCGGTACAAGGATGGAAGGGTGATATAGGAACTAAAAATTCCCTTACCCTGAATCTGAAGGGACTGTTCTTTTTGTTTTCGTTTTGCTGTTTTATGTTTTTATTGATCTCTTTGGGATCATATATATATAGCCATAGCGTTATCTGTTTCAATCTAGTTTTGAAGAAGAAGATGTACGAGATGTACCACTTGGTAGATCGGCCCCAACTGACCAAGCGTCCCAGTATACCCTGCTACAAGCGAGCCTGCTATCTTTATACTATTAGAACAGAGGACTGGTTTACTCACAGGTTACTAAAATATCTCCACAGTCGCCTCAACACTTTCGAGCAAGGAACACTACTAGTAAGTAGCTCAGACATATCACAAGCGAGGCAGTGTATCTTTCCTTCCCGCAAAGCAAACAAGACATCGTTACCATTACTCACAAGGGGCTTCGGTTACATACAGTTTTCTTGCATTATCTCCTTCGATGCCTCATATATTTTGAACAAAGAACTCCTTACAAGGGAACAGGACTGTATGTACACAAGTGCGCCAAGGATAAACAAGCGAGTCGGTGGATATTTCAAGCGAGCCTGATAACACACAAGCGAGCCGGATATAAACATAAGCGAGATTGTTGTTTACAAATGTCAGCCAAGTCCTCGATCTACATAATCTTCTTCTTTAGGAATTCCGCATTTCTGTTTTCACTGTCCAATAGTAATGATTTAAAACACAGTTTTCGGTTAAGGCATGAGTAGGACATTAGAGGATCATTATGATTAAATGCCTTTGCCCATTTTTGCCTTTATTCCTTACAGATATGTAATGTACCTGTCGCATGGGGTTGATTACATCCCCCTGATATGATGTGCCGGTCAGATTTCTTTCTGCTTATTCTCTTTCTGAATCAGTAGATATCAGGCTGACTATGCAATGATGTTTTACTCATTGAAATAGTTTCAATTGAGAATGTATTAGCTCATGAACTGATATATATTAATATATGCAGCGTTTTTTTTCTTCTGAAAAAAAAAAAAAAAAACCTTCCACAATCGAAGTGCCCTAGAGGTTTTTTAGGGCGCTGAATCCATATATATAGTCCAAAAACCAGTTTAAATAACAGAAATCAAGATTTTATCTCAATTTTTTTCACTGGATTCTGACACCGGAAACTCCAAAAAGTCGCACTAAAGACAACTCCGAAGTTGTCTACCCAGCATACAGAATAGCCAGACGGAAGTTTTTTGTCGGAATCCGGTAAAATAAAATTCAAAAAATCAGGTACTTGGAATGTTTGAATTGCATTTTTGATAGTGGAAATGGATTCAGCACTATCAAAAACCTTTAGGGCACCCAAAATACTAAAATTTAACAAATGTATACAAGATCCTAATAAAATCTTTCCCAGATTCTGGATCATTTTGTTACTTTTTTAACTACACGCACCTGATGAAGTAAGCGAACCAAGTTTGTCTTTCATTACACATTGGTTATGCGTGGAGATGGAAAATCATCATGGTATGTAGAGCCATCACATAGTACATGATGATTGTGGATTGTGGTATGCATGAGGAATTTTACAGTGTTCATGGGACGTGTCCCCTAGGGTAGGGACACTCTTCCTCGCTCCCCATAACTTTGGGGTGGGGAAATTTTTGTGAAACATTTTCAGGTTTCATTTTTTTAGGGAAATTCATGGAAATTTTAGGAGACATTTTTCTGGTGACCAAACAAGTCTCTCTTGTCGGAACGCAAGAGGGATGCAAGGGGATGCATGGGTATGTCTAGGGGACATGGGATGCAAGAGGGACACAGTGGACGCCTAGACATCCCCAATTTTTTTTACTTCTACCAATTAAAAACATAAAAATTAAAAATATTACAAATTTAAATATGCCTTCATGTCCCAAATGGATGTAGAAAGCTAGTCATTACAATCAACACACTCCTTGAAGCTTATTAGTTATTTGATCATGATGTTCATTTCTCTTAGATGATTTTCATTATTCCAATTTTGAACTTTGACTCTAGATTATCATGATTGAGTCCTTACTCTTTTAGTATTTATTATTTAATATTTTTTGAGAATTTTACTAGTATTTCACTGTTTTCTATGTTTACTTTTAGTTTAGTATTCTATGGCTATTTTAGACTTCAACATAATGTCATTGTCATATGAATTTCCTAATTTCAATTGTCAAATGATGAATTTAATTAGATGTACCTTGCATTGCCAAAGTATGAATTTAGATGGAACATTACATAATGTCAAATGATGGATTTAATTTAGTAATTTACTTTTATATTTACATTGATGATTGCATAAATGTCAAATGATAATTCTAATTCATAATAATGTAATACTAAATGATGATCATATTTAGATGTACATTACATAATTATTAAGATTTACTATTTACTAATTTAGTTATTGTCATATTGTTGGTATTTTATTTTTTTATTTTTATATATTAAATTTTAATAATTTTATAATTTTTATGACCTTGAGAGCTCCCCTTTCCCCAAAAATTCCCTAAAATTTGGGGTTGCTTATATGCACCCTTTGTGCATATCCCCGCTCCAACGTTTCCTCATTCTAGAAACTCGGTGAAACATTGGAATTTTATTGTACTCCTTGGTTTATTGTGACAAAACTAGGTTGGCACCACATGCTTGGTTCTAGTTATTTCAATGAGGTGAGCCTTGAGGGTGGCTATTTAGTTGTTTAAAGATTTTTTTATTTGTCATGCTTTTTCCTTTCCGATGAGGGTATTACAATTTCTTGTTGGTTTTGTAGTGATAAGCTAGTGTCCACAAATTATCTAGGCCTCTTCCATTTCCTTGAATTTGTCCTCGTCTGGTTTTATGCTTGGCGCCTTTTCGGTGGATCATCCTCATCATGAGCCTTCAATTCTCCACTTCTGCATCAAATCGCTATAGGTTCTAGCTTACTCCTGTTCTCCTATATCTCTCTCCCTGTCACCTTTTCCTCAATGGTTGTTAGCTCATTGTTGTGGCTATTCGTTGATTACATAAAGACTCCCACTATGGCCACCATGTCGAGGTAACAAGCCTGAGGATGTTGAGGTGTAGCTTATTATCGCAAGCGCCAAGGTTCCGGAGCCTAGTGATGGGTTAAGAGCTCAATTGCTTGGTACATGGAATTCACTCTAGTGAGTATCCAAGAGGAAATTGAACTAGTGTAGCAAGACATAGTGAATGAGCGACATTGTTTGACAAAATTTGAGGTGCTTTCCAAGGTAGAGTGATGGACACTAGTCATGGCCCACTCCCGAGATCATTATAATCATTACATGCATAAAGTAGATCTCTATTGGCATCTAAAATTGCTACTAGGTCAAGTGCTAGTGTATAGGAACACAACTATAGAGAAAATTATCCTCCAATTGGATGAATTGTAGGTAATTGTATGCAGAATGGACAAAAGACTCAGGAAAATTGAAGCCCACCTAGGCTACCCCTAATCTAGGTTGTTCTTCAGGAGGTAACAAGGAGCCGAAGCCTCATATTTTGATAAATCTTGAATTCTTCATAGGTAATATGGTTTTTCACTTCTTAGTCCTAGTTTTTTTTTTTTTTTTGTTCAAGAATGGCCCTAGAGACCATGTATTTTAGACAAATTTGCTAAAGTCGTGTTTTACTCAAAGTAAAATTTTCACATGGTCCTTGGTGAAATTGAAATTATATGTCTAGTATTGAATAATAAGGCAAGGTAGAATCGAATACATTTTAATGTACAATTATTATTTGAAGGAATTTGATTTTTTCTTGCAAATAAAAACAAACTTACACACAAAATATGGTTAAATGTAGTGCTTCCAACATAAAAATTCAAATATCAAATATATGTTGTTTTGCAGGATTTGGATTCATTAGGACACTGCTAAAAATAGGACCACGACTAAAAGTCCCACACATAACTAAACACTAAACAACTCATACAAAGCTATAAACCATGACTAACACTTAACCCATCGTCGAACCATAGAACCGACCCAAAAACTATCCATACAAAATAACGCACACGCCAAAGCCAAAACATAGGTGGCCACAACATCACATCCAAGATCAACACTTAACAACCAAAATCTAAGACCATCAAAAGGAAAAGGACCCCGTTGACCAAGCCAAATATAAACGACAAAGCCTCCAGACTACATAAAAGACTATCATAACCTCTAATCATTCTGAGAAGAAAAAATTGTGGCCAAAAATCTCGCACTTGACCCTAGTGGATCCATCATATCTCCATTGTCAAACTCACAAGAAATATGACCCTCCACATGCGTTAGGAAAGAATCAATCTCATCCAACAAAATCTTTGATTTTTGAGCATCCTTTAGATATCTTCCAAGGTGGCAAAGACATTGTATCTCTCCACCTGCTTCTATTTTAGGACTAGACCCAACAACGTTTTCATTTTCCAATGCAATGCCATTGAATTCAAGTATTTCTTCTTCTTATCCTTGGTGCACTCACGGTCAAGAACCCATGTCGACATGTCCTCTAAGATTTCTCAATAAGAATGGGATTATCGCTCAATCCCTGTGTATGCCTCCAATTTATAGATTTCCTTTCTCATCTCTGGAGGAACAACATTGAAGTAGGTGGAAATCAAATCATGAGAAAAGAGTCTCTCCCTTCTCTGCCCTTTTGGGGCACTGCTACCTCCCCATGTTCACAACACATTCTTTGTCTTGGAGGCATGACCGAGACACTTGGGGCACCCCTGGAACACCCACTAAAAATTCCATGACCTGTAAATAAATAATAGAAGAAAATGGATGACCCTAGTTTAGGATCAAGACTTAAACCTACAAAATCATTCTCGTAACTCAATATACATGTTTCAACCTCAATTGAGGTATTTGTAGAGACAATAAAGGTCACAACACCCTCAACGAAATACCCACTCCCCAATACCATGAAACAATGGGATAGACTCAGCTAAAACACAAAATCCCGGAAGCTAGAAATGGATAGACAAAAAAGACAACGAATATCGAAGAGCCCAACCAATCTCATAATGAAATTCACATAGAGGTGCCACAAAATTTTCATTATTACAACAAACTCATGCTCTAGTGCATCCAAAATCAAGAATCACTAGAAATAACTAAACAAACAAACTACCAAGGTCCCTTGACTTCTTTCAACAGACAAAGAATGGAATTCAACAGATGGACACACCAACCCTAACAACACAAAGCTGGGAAACAAGCTCTTCAAAATAAAATAACCAGAATATAAAGGAAATTTACCTGAGATTTCATGCTGGCATAAGAATTTGGTTTACTCACTGTCCCACCACAAATCCCAGTGCCAAAGAACTTTGTACATACCCGTTCACCAGGGAAGCTCCATTGCAGCTCTCAATTCCCATGCGGACCGACAATTTCACCTCCTTTAACTTCAAATAGATACCCACCCTAGGAACCAAATCACTCCACCGTCGCAACTATAACAAAGAAAATTCAATGGGAGGCTGAGGACGAACCCTTTCCTCCACTCAAACCATCAAAGGCATACTCCAGAACCTTCATGTAGACGTAGATAAATAAAAATGTACAATTATTGCAATGCATGGAAATGCATGTAAGGGAAAGCTACACCCCTCTAACTTTAAATGAATATCACGTATGGGGTGTGGTGGGAAATTCCCCCAAAGCCCCCATCTCGTCTATATTAACACCCCCATCAGGGGCTAGAATTTTACAATTAAAAATAACTTTTTTTCAACAGTTTTCTTGAATTTTAGAATCACAACTTTAATTTGTATATATTATTAGTTGTTAGGTAATTCATTAGTGGAAAATTACGATTTCATTTGAAATGTTAATATTTTAAAATCAAGCCTTACAATCACGTAATATATTATCAATTAAGAATTAAATTATTATTAGTTCACAGTTTAAAGAAACCGTTAGGAATGATTACACCTCCTCTATGCATAGTGATAACAACTAGGGTTTAGCCTTAGATGCTCATAGAAGCTTCTTTGGACTCAATATCGATGGATTTCCTTGTTTCTAAAATTCTTCAACAATGATGGAGGGGTCTACATCCAATTTTGATGAATTTAGAGCCACAAGATAGCTCACATCGAGCACATTGGATGGTCATTTGCACGTTCTTTCGAGGGTTCAATCATTGGTTTCACTAGTAATCGTTGGTTTCACTAGTAGCAAGAGAGATTCTAATAATCCTCTTGTTTGGTGTAGGAAGCATTGGATTTATCCTTTCCGATGGTGAAATATGTTATTGATCAAACAACCTTTCTCAATGGTGATCCTTTAGTTTCCTAGTTTGATTGCTTTTAGTCTCATCTATTTAATCCTCTCATCCAAGTTGTACACAAAATGAAATGAAAAGTGGGAAAGAAATGAAACACACATAGAGAAATATAATATAAGCACAATAATATAGTGAAAACCCAAATTCTATTCATAAATAAAATAACAGAATAATGTAGAACACAAACTGGCTAGAATGATGGTAGCTATCTCTGAAGAGAGAAAGAGAAATGACAACTAAACACATTCGCAAAAGCTATTACAGGAGGCCAAAATAATGGCCTTGTAACATGAATAAAGAGCCCTATAGGTCTAAAATTGTAATTCTATAAGATGAAGCACCAAAAGGTTTCCAAGCTCCAAGTAATGGAAACCAAGAAAATACTAGGGGGGGGGAGGGATGAATTAGTATTTTAAAATGTTTAACAATTATTTAGTCAAAAACACATTCAACAATGCTATAGTGCACCAATCACATAAATTTTGAACACAACATGTTTATGTGGAAAACCATACGGGAGAAAACCACAATTTATTTTTTATTATGATGTAAATGCAACACCAACTCCAAATTACATCAAATTATTTAGGCACCAACCTACAAGAGGCTCCAATGTTGAAAATGGCACTAAGAAAGTTTCTAATTTATTTTTCCCTTGAATTAAATTAGAATAAAATTGTAATTCCACATCACATGACAACTTGTACGCGTTAACTAAGTTAGTTTGACTTAGTTGAGGGTCTAACTTAAGTCATGTAGAGTAGTTCCTACTTTTTAGGAACCCTAGTTGAGTTTATTTTGAGTTGTAATTAATTAACTTGGTTTATATGAGTTAAAGTCAATTTAACTATTTCCAACTGTTGGAGGAACTACTGAGAGGTCAAAGTGTGGAACTTGAACTTGAAACACATGCAATGGTCAATCAGATAACTGATAAATCAACCATAAATAACTCATGCATGTAAAATCATAGAAAGACCCAGTTGAGATTGGATTTCAAGGGTAGTGTACTATCAGTTGTATAACCATCCAAATTGTACAAGTGGTGCATGCTGTTAGAGGAAGGCCTTAGATGAATTGCATATTTGTGGATGGGAATTTAGCTAATTTATAGGGGCTAATTATCCAAGGAAACATACTAAGGAAATAGGAATCTTGTGAGGCAGAAAATTGGTTAAGTATTGGCTTAGGCTTATCTAGGAAGTAATGTGATAGATAGATATAGTGCAAAGGTTTCTATGGTTTGAGAAAAACATTGTAATCTTATCATATTTTCTAACTAATGCAATATACAAATAGTGGATTTTTTAGTTGTGGCTTTCCCCAGGCAATCATTGTGTAATGTGTGATTGAAAGTATTTCTCTTGTATCATTTGTGATTTCGCAATTGTAATTGGTTTTCATAATTGGTAGAGTAGATTCAAGTTTATTTTTTAACATATTACAATTAGTAGTTTGAATCTACAATGAATTTCTACATGGTATCAAAGCTGAAATCACTATAGAAGATAATAATACGAGGTTTTACTTGCAGGAGGAACAATTTTTTCATATTTCTTCTCCAGGGCTAGCATCAGGATCAGGATGGCGTTCTATGGTGTGAGGATCGAGTATGCCCTTGAGGGTAGATCAAATTACATTACCTGGAGAGATCATATGGAAGCAGTCTTCGACGACAACATATTGAAGGATTTCATTGACAAAGACATTACGAAACCAACTCTAGCTGATGCAGAAGACCTAACAGAGTGGAAAAAATGTGTAGCAAAGGCCAGGAGGATTCTAGTGGAAGGATTTCGAGATCATATTGTCTCAAACCTCCATGGAAAGGAAAATACATATGCAATGTGGAAGGCCTTAAAATATTTGTTTCAGAAAAACAATGACCACATGAAGCTGGCACTGAAGGAAAAGCTCAGAAAAATCAAGATGGATAAGGGAAACATTGTAATATCCCTTAGTTGTTACATCACTACGTTAGTAAGTTTATGTAAAGTGGAAAAAAAACCATGAAAAGTACTGGAATTATGTAAATGAATATATTTTAATAAAAAATAAATAAATGGAATGCATGTGCTTGGGAATGAGACACCTAGAAATGAGAGGCTTGCCATTCTTTCATGATAAAAATTGTAGATGGAATTCTAGATAAGCTTAAAGGAAAGGAGAGAAAGATCCATTAATTTTCTTAATTGGAGAAAAATTCTAAGCTTGGAAAAAAACATAAAAGCGTCGTGGGAGATAAAGGTGAACTTTTATGGAAAATCCTAGGCGAGTGGATGAAAGATTCACAAAAGCAAGATGCCGCTAAAAAGGTAACTTTATCATGAATACAAGTATTCAATACTGGATGAAAGGATCAACAAAGGTGGTTGAATCCTTGGAGGGCGAGCATTCTCAGCTCGCGGGTGAACTGGAGGAACTCAATTCTTGGTTGGGTAGTGGTGTTCGAATTCCCAAGTGACATCCCGATGATTATGTTGGTTTGAATTAAATGTGTTACGTGTTTTTTTTTGTTTCACTTGTTTTATATTTCTATTGTTAATATCCCTTGTTTATGACAATGAAATTTATGTTCAATGTCATTGTAAAGTTGTCATTACCTATGAATTTCTCAAATATGTTTTTGGTAGAAACCATCATAAACCCAGGTCGAGGACAATAGAGTGGTGAATATTTTTATCAATCAAGAAATTACCTTCCTTTACACCTCTTAAATTAATATCCTTTTATCTTAAAGTTAAAGCAACTACTCCCTTGCTAAAACAATCAATTGAGATATGTAAGAAGTTAAAATTTCTCTTCTTAATGCATATTTCTTGTAAACTCATATATGTAATTATAAATTATTAGTTCGGAAGATAAATTTTAACTTCTTACATAGATTCTCAATTTATTCTTCAAGATATGGAGTAGTTCATAATACAACCACATGGAAGAGTATTTCCATTACTTCAATTCTTTATATTTAACAATTATGACACATTCATTTCTAAGGTCTTTCAACATCACCAAAAACAACCTCATCAAAGAGTGGCCCAACAAGAGGATGAACATCCTCCTCAACATCTCTACTAGTGCCTGATTTCTCATTGGAGAATTTGGAATAACTGACTTACCAAAATCTCGACATTTGATGCAGGACCATCTCTCTTATTTCTAAGTGACCCTTCACAATATGAAGGATTTTCATATCTATGGTGGTTAGGAGAGTGGAATGGATAAGCAAGAGTGAGATCAAGAGGACTTAGAAGAAGGTGTGTCATAGGTTTTGTAGATCCAAGTGGTCAATATTCAGCGAATCCTATTTGTCTTTAGGAATGGATTGAGGTAGATGGGGTCGGAATTACATGGAGCTCTGCATAAGTGTTGATTTTGGGATTTACCACACCAAATCAATGGTATAAGGTCTCACAAAAGTATAATGTGAGATTGTGTAGAGGGAATTTGATAAGCTCACAAAGAAACATATTATGTGACATGTGATGGAAAACTTATGAGTTGTTGAGTATACCAGAATCAATGAAAAGAGTTGTTAGGTCATGTGGTGGCTAATAGGTGGATCCTATCATTGTTTCATAGTTTTAGATAATTGCTATTGGGAGGAAAATTAAGAAGCATGGGGATTATCATTCATACTCACAGAGAAAGGAGGAGATAGAAAGCTCTCATGGAGAATAATGGAGAGTTCTCATAGTGAAAAGGAGATAGAAAGCTAAGCTGAAAAAATAACTTGCCTATTGTATCTAAGCCAAGACTAAAATTAACTAGAACCTTTGAATATATTTTAATGTTTTGAGAAGGCGATAATATCATGTTTTGTAACTACTACTAGCCCATGGAGGCATACCAGACCCCTCTCAGGCTAATTCTCGACTATTTCGTTAGCTTTCTCGACATGTCTCTCTTTTCTTGGCTTGCACACAGTTGTCCCTCAACCAATTTTTTCCAAACTTCACACAATGCTTAGCATGCAATTCCTTCACTTTCGAACATGGGCCTCTTGTTATGAGAGATGGGAAGCAATTTGATCGTGGGGAAAAAGTGGAGGGTAATGAGGAGGAGAGCGAAAATGGTGTTAGAAATGGGGCAAAACCATGTAGTGGATCGGTTATGGCTTCGAATGTTATGGGTGAGACTTTGACTTCTGTGAATTTCTGCTTCGAATGCTAGTTTGGAAATTGTCGAAAAGACATCGCTAGTGTTAGGGTCCCGTGATTTGGCAGATTGGCTAACCAAATGACAAGGTAACATTAGACCAGTCTTTGGAGTCCTAGGACCTAGCCTTCCTGGACTCAGAGAGGGCTCTCTCTATTGTGCGAAGGATGTAAGCTTGTTCGCTATGGATGATTGATTTTAAGCTAGTTGTTAAGTGTAGGTTTTTGTTTTGTTTTGGGTTGGGGTAAGATGATCAAGTAGGATAGGTGGAATGAGAGAATATCAAATCAATAGGGCTATGGGGTCAGATGAAGTCTAAGGTGTCTAAATGCTGAAGCAGAGTGTATTGCAGGGCCCATTTAGCAAGGTGAGTGGATCCTTAAAGTGATGATGAAGTGTAATGAACATTAATTTTGGGAAGAAACTACGAGATCTTAAACGTATATAATCTGAAAGCAATGACTCATGAGGTAGGGAAAAACATTAATCTCTATGAACAATACTCAAACTGATAAACATACACGATGAACAATACAGTGGTACATAGAAGCATTAGAACTCCTAATTTTAGAAATCCACCTTCAATTTTTTGAGAAAAACATATAAGATAAAAAAAAAATTCAATATATGGAGAGAGAACTCCTACACAACATATATCAAACTATCAGGAACTGTGAAACAAGTTGATGAGCATGGGTAAAGGGCAAGATCGAAACAAGGCCTCTTTGCATTATCCTAATCAATCAGTATTCCATAGGAAAGCTTCACAATGAGTTTTTGAAAACTTTAAATAAACAGGACATACCATGAATCATATTTATAAGCTAACATACTGATCATTTATGAAACAAAGAAAAATTTTAGTAGGCCTAAGGAGCAGTCAAAAATTCCTTAAGATGAACTAAAAGAAGAAAACATCAAAGCTATAACATGCAGGAGGTTTGAGGTGCTTCCGTGAGCATATCTAAACCTATAATTTTCTGATCTATAGCAAGCAAACAAACTGAAACAAAATGAGGACAAGAAAACACTAACAAGTTAGAAAAACATCACCATTCACCAAGCTATGGAATCCTGTAAGCAAGCTTCTCCAACATCAAGCCACACAAGTCATTCATTTACTTCATTAAACAAAATATCTTCTCCAAGCTCATAAACCATGTATTGATCTATAACACATAAAGTCCCAACTGTTTACAATGAATCCTCATAGCTTATATAACAAGCAAGGAGGAAGAGAGCTCACTCGAGCATCTAGAAGCCTATTGGCCAAAAATAAATATCCTAACTTGTCCTTGAGGCCTTGCAAGGTCCAAGGCACAAAATATCTTCCAAAATATCTTTTCCGGGCCAAAATAGCAAAAACATTGACTTTTAGGCTCTGAAATACATGATAGAACTTTCCTAACGCACATTTGCTCAGTCACCACACAAGAACGCAACACCTTGTCTCAAATTTTGAAAATTTTCCAGGCGCGCAGCACCAAAAAAGGTCTTTTTACAACAGAGTTTTGGAGGCCTTCCATATGTCAGAAAAGGCTCCGTGATGCCCTGTTGGAAAGATGTGGATGTCTACTTTCCAAATATACCTTTTTTTCCTCAAACTAAACTCTGAAAGTTTCCCAAAAATTGGAAAAAGTCAAATCTGCCAGGAGCGTAGCACCTGCTCAAAAACGATGGCAGAAAGGTGAAAAAATGGGTGTTTTTAATCCTTTTAGGGGACCAAAACAACTCCAATTGATCTGAAAATTGGTGAGCATACTCCTCTCATGATGGGGAATCCAAAAATGTGAGCTTCTCCCTCTTAAAGTGATCTATGAAAAAGCGCAGCACCCAGGGTGCTGCGCTCCTAGGCTTAAAATTTTGCAAAAAACAAAAAATTGTTCAAATTGCCTCAAATGTGGTAGGTAGGTGCCTCATGGGTCCTTGGAGACCTGTAGAAAATATTGGGCCAAAATACTAAGCCTAGCTTGATCTTTTTCATCTTTTGGTGCCGAGACCTCATTTTGGCCAGTTTTGAGTTTTTCCCTTGCAAAGTGGTTTCTTCGTTCATAGTGCCCAGTCATTCTCCTTTGCAATGTAAGAGGTGCCTTGATCATTGCTTGGTACATTTCCAACTTCATGACTATCCTTATCTTCATCATTTGACACATTGTGTTCATTGTCAAATATCACTCTTTATGCCACTGTTAGCATTGTTTGTAGGGTCACTGCTTTGGGCACCTTCATTGGTCTTGTCATCACTGTGAGAATCATTCCCTTCTTTATTTGATGAGTCCCTTTGACTGATATTTTCTTCACTGCCCTGTTTATTGTCTTCATTACTTGGCCCTTTGTCATCATTTCCTTGCTTATTGAAAACAATTTTGAAATCTATTTGTGGGCTACCTTTGTCATTTTGGTCACTATCATGGCTTTCTTTCGCTTCCTCGCCACTATCTGTTGTAGTGTTCTCAGTGTCATTTTCTTCATCAGGAGACCCATTGCTTTGGCTTCTTTGACCATCATTTGTATCACTACTTTGACTGTTTTTCCTTAGGCCATTGTTGCCTTCTTCTTGGCCATCTCCCTTACTATTTTGTTCATGATCATCACTCTTTCCCTCATCTTCATCATCCTCACTATCTCCCTCAAAATCTCTTAAAATTTCCTTCCACATAAAAAAATAAACTTTGCTGAGCTTTCCGGGCAGTTTTGGCACTTCTGCAGGCCTTTTGGGCAGTGCTGCACTTTTACACCAGGAGCGCAGCGTGAGCGATGGGGGCAGTGACTGGCGCGTAGTGTCGTGGCCTAGGCGGGAGCTGCACGTAGACTTGGGCGATGGACGTAGTTGCCGGAGTGCAGCACCGTTAGGCAGTACTGCACGCAGACTCGGGCGATGGACACAGTTGCCGGAGCGTAGCGCCGTTGGGCAGTGCTGCATGCAGACTCGGGCGACGGAAGTAGTTGGCGGAGCGCAGCACCGTTGGTGGGCAAGAGCTGCATGCGGCGTCAGGCAATGGAAGCAGTTGCCAGAGCGCAACATATGGTGGGCAGGGCTGCACGTAGTTTCGAGTGTTACTCTGCATGCCGAGAAAGATCATAAAAGTGCAGCGCCCACCTACAGGTTCGCATCACTCAGTGTAAAAATGCACTAGAGGCAGCTAGAGGAGTGGAGCACCATGAAATTTTTGCCCGAACCTCTGTTAGGAATTTTTGAGCTTTCCAGGAGCGCAATGCAGAAAAGGGCCTTTTGCAGCGGGAATTTGGAGGCCTTCCCGATGTCGAAAATGGGCCCGTGATAGCTCGTTGGAAATCTAGTTGAGTATAATTTCCGATTTTTTTTTATTTTTTTTTCATTTGGTGTCCATTTACCTGTCCAAAAATTGATTCTCCCAACACTGGTCAAAAGTGGTGAACGCTAGTGCAAAAATGCAGAGTGCTAGTGCATACAACTTTTGGAGACCTTCGACAACTCCAAATTAAGCTCATGATAGCTCATTGGAAAGATGGTTGAGTCTAATTTTCATTTGAATGATCAAGAAAGTCATTTGAATACTCCAACTGTGAGAAAATCGGATTTACCCAAGGTCACTCCAACAGTGCAGAAATTATCGTATGACACCTATTTTTGTGACATTTCTCCCAAACCATGATACCTGTGTAAAAAATGAAGGAGGTTTTTCTTCTTGGGCCCATGATGGACAAAAACCGCTCTCAATTTTGTCAATTTCATCTCTGTTTTGTCAGAAACACAGTTTGAAGCAAACTAGCCCTGGACGTGACATATGGCTTGTCTCTTGGAATGAATTCTTGTAAAATGATGGAGGCTTGACGTTTTTGAGCTGGTATGGCTTCATGATTGCTGATATGACCTACCATATGGATATTATTCTCTTATTCTTCTTTTCTATAGCAAACCCTAGCTTAGTTGGAAGAGGAAAATAGGGTTTGGTGTAGGGCATTTAGGACTGCCTTGTAGAGGGAATCGAATGAAGGGGTTAAGGGTTGTCCAAATTCTTGGGGAAATTTTGGGGGATAGGGACAGATTTTAGGGAGTAGGGGAAAGTGGAATTTCAATGATTGAGTGAGGGGAAGGGTTCCAAAAGGGAAAAACATAGGCCTAGTCATAAAAAGTATCAAATTGAGGCCATAGACTAGGTTTTTTTAGAAAAATGATGAATTTGAGGGATAGGAGTGATGGGAAATGTTTGTGAAGGTATATTAAGGATAGGAGGAGGTGTAAGAATAGTAGGATATAAGCCTTATTTATGTTTAACCATGGAGGTCATGAAACCAAGAAAAATACCCTTAAAAACCCTAAATGGACAATGAAGGAGTTAGGCAAAACAAAATAGAGGGCTGAGGCCAAAGGCGACACAAAAAATACAAACTGAATGATATGAGCCCATGATGGGTCTTCTGGGATGGGTGAGCGGAGCATTGACATGATGGAATGATGAAATAGTGAAAAAAATTACCTTAAGGATAATGAAGGTAGCGAGATTTCTAGAACTCACAATGTTCATGAAATTTGTTTCTAAAAATCCAGAACCTATACTTAGTCATCTTCAGATAGTGAAAATTGTGGATGACTAATAGCGGCTCCACTTGGGAAGGGCAGCTCCTTTTCAGGAGGTGTCGAGAACTTTCAGATCTCTTGGTTTATGAAGACTAGTGCCTCATTCATTGGGCAGTTTTTTACCTCTTTCACTTGTCGATGCTTGCTTGAAGCTGTGATCTCAATAATATGAAAGACATGATTAGCTCAACTTCATTTCTACCTACCCAGCCTACTTGCCTAACATTTTCTTTTTCCTTGGATGCACTTGGACTAGCAATCCCTTGACATTTTCTTCTTTTGAAAACAAAACAAACTATCTACTTCTACTCTTATCACTTCCAAGAGTTTAGATTAGGATAGTGAACTCTTTTTATTCTCTACCTGGACTATTTGACTGTTAAGATTAAGCAGTATGATAGACTTCATTTTCTAATCTATTGACAAGAAATTTAAAGCATGAATTGAACCAGGATTAGACAATCTGATTCATCATGAGTCGTGGTATCAAGAAAAACTGCACACAAACTTTATTTTCATAAGAAAAACAAAACTAGAAGGTGTGAGGACTATGTTTCATCATTTGCTAAGCATCCCTATCTTTCTCTTTGTTTCAGATTTAAGCATGTGGAACCAGTATCTTTCTTTCCTAATCTATTTTCTTCAACAAGTCAAGCTTCAATGATTTGACCAACATTCTTTCACTAACTTATCAACAATAAATTGAAAACATGTTCAGCCATGATTAGGCTAGATGATTGAACAAGACCTTATTTCAGAACAAGTAGTGGCATTTAGGCTTGCACACTTTCAGTATCACTATTTTTTGGGTATGGGGATGTACCTTTTCTTTAAATCTGCCCTCTTTTTCATTTTTTCTTTGTTTTTTACTTTTTCTCTCTTTTTGGTCAAAACAATCTAAAACTAAAGGTAGAAAGATGCTCATAGTGCTGAGCTTATTTTCTTGCCTATCTGTCCTAATATAACTCATACAATATATACATTCAGCTGGTGAAATCTCTTTTCCAATACAACCAATCAAGTAGATGATTGCATGGGCGATATTGGTTTAGCTCTTTGAGGATGCTAAATAAATCAAAAGGCCACTTGCACCTCACTTGTGCTTGAACAGTAGTGCTTAAATTTTTCTTTAAACCTTGCATCAAACTGTTCTTGGCAGAAAACATTCCTCTTTTAGATTTCCCAAGAAAAATAGTAAATCGATCTTGGAATGATACCTGATCTTGAGGACTTGAGACATAAGCTTCTTTCAGGACTACTCCTTCTTCTACTTGGTTATGCTTGAGGCCCTTTTGGGAAAGAAACTCTTCCTCTTCCTTGTTAAACACCATGTTAAAACACACATGGTGTATGAGAAGAATAAACACACACACAAGACTCAACACACAATGAAGGATAAGCGTGAGGCTCTCTTATTTTCCATTATACAAAGATGTACATTTATAGTACAATGGTGTGACTCTTGGTTTCATATTCCAAGGTCACTTGGACTCCATTGTGACTTTTCACATTCCACACCTACCCATGTAGGATTAGGGTGTTCCAACATCCCCCAATCCCAAGGCATGGCAGTCCAAGAAAAGAGTTTTAATACAAATCTGCAAAGTATGCATGGCAACACTTGAGCTGAATCAACTCTCTGAAATGTTGGAAAAAAGAGGTGGTTTTAGGATGACCACAAACACTGGAACGCAATACTTGTTGCAGTTCCCGGAACTCTTCCAAAACTAGCAAGAAGCTGAAGGCTTCTGCTAGAGGAATTGTCCCTCATAAAAAAAGGAGACCTTCAACCTAAAATAAGGGAGGTCTACTACCTGTGATGGTTTTAGGATTACCAACAACTCTCGAATGCTTTGAAGCATTTCCTGGAACTCAACCAATGCTGGCAAGAAGCTGAAGGCTTCTGCTAGAGGAAGTGTTCCCCATATATGAAAGGGAGACCTTCGACCTAAAATAAGGGAGGTCTACTACCTATGATGGTTTTAGGTTGTCCACCAAACAAAGATGGTGGTTTAAGGTTGTCCACCAACTGAAGGCATGGTCATGGGCATCTGTGTCTCTGGCTACATCTCTAAATGACGAATTGTGGCTCAGGCTCGCTTGAACTGTTGTGTTTCTGGCTACAACTCTGAACATGGAATGAGAGATTGTGGCTCAGGCTCGCTTGATCTGTCGTCAAGTTGCAGTGATGACTACCATTTCCTCACTGCCGTGACAGATATGATGTTAAAAATCAACTGAAAGTTTGCTCAATATTAGTGAACATGTTCTGACAGGTGACTTAAACATCTTCTTGGCTACTGCTGCCCATTGCCAAGAAGCGATCCATCCAAGATGAATCTTTGTTCTTGCAGAGTTTTGTTTCAAGCATCTCACTCAAGAGCTGGTGTCACCTGCTTTTGCTGGTGAAGATCAAAACAATGATCTTTCATGTGGCCAACTCGATCACAGTGTTGGCATTTTTCAATCTGTTGTTGTGGAAGTGGAGCAGGATCTGGAATAGCTGCAGGTGAACTGTCATACAGGAATCTGGCACTCTAAAATATGATGGGCTTGGAGTAGTCTGGAATATGAAAGGTCACATCCTTGTCATATCCAAGACCAGTTCTGTGCTTGTTGTGGACAAGCTCTTCCCAAGGTCTAATGATGGGCTTGAGAAGTGCAGGTTGAACTGCTGCATCTGCATGTACATCTGCTCTATTACAAGGAACTGAATGTGAATCAACTGGAACTTTACTGACTTGTTGCTGATGGGAGTCTTTCTCAATCTAAAGAACAGAAACAGGTTCAGAATGGTGACTCTTTTGCTGAAGTTCGTCTTGCTGAAGCCGAGTTTCCAACTGTAAAAACTCAATCTTTTCTTGTGCATCTTGTAAACAAATTTGAATATTACAAAGAGCATTCTTGCTCATTTTTATCACATCATCAACATTTGAATGAATGAGGTTATTCAACAACTCTAATACCTCATTTATTTTAGCCATTTCAACAACTTAGGCTCAAAAAATGAAAGGGTGTCGGCTTCAACCGAAAATGCACCCGTTTACAATGTGATTCAACAACAAATACAAATGACTACAAAGAATTTCCAACTATGGAAATCTCAAGTACAAAATCTGCTCCTCAAATGATGGAGGGCAATCAACAATTTTTCAACTCAAAATACACTTCAAATCTTGAATGAAGATGCAAATCAATGTCAGTTCAATACAATATTTCTGCAAAATATGTGCAGCTGAAAACACTATGCAGCTGAATTTTTCCTTCAAATCATTGTTTTCAATGATGGCAAACTTGTCTTCAAGTGTAAATTTCTTCAAAAAATCACCCTTATGTCAATGCCACAAATCATACAATGTCAAATCTTCTCTTTTCACTATGTATACTGTCCATTTGCTTCACATGTCATTTTCTCTTTTTCTGCTGTTCAAATTTTCTCTCTCCTCTCTCTCTCTGCTGTTTTTTTTTAATTAATTAAAAAATAGATTAATTAAAAATTAATTAAAAATAATTTAATGGGAATAGTTAAAAATGGGGAAGGGAATTAAAAAAGAAGAAGAGGGAATTAATGGGAATAATTAAAAAAGGAATTCATTTAAAAAAAGGAGGGATTAATTAAAATGGAGAGGGGAGTTTATTTAAAAAAGGTGTTAATGAAAAAGGATGTGAGAGCGTATGAGGGAGGGGAAGGAGAGTGTATTACATTGAGGGGGAGGGACAGTTGACGCAGAGAGGGGGTGGGTTTGAGGGCCGAAGGCCAAGGGAGAGGGGGAGCCGTTAGGGGTGAGGGTGTAGAGTGGGCGTGTGAGGGAGTGGGTTCGAGGGTGCTGTGTGAGAGCTCGTAGAGCTGAGAGGGGAGAGCGGTGAGTAAGACGTATTGTGAGGGTCGGGTGGAGAGTAGATGAGTGGAGGAGTGTATTATCGAATGGAGAGGAGAAGGAATTAAGGGGAAGGGGCCGCGGGAAGGGATTCGTGGTAAGGGGGTAGGGAGTAGCGTAGGAAGGAAGAGCGTTGTTGTGAGTAGAGCGTAGGTCGACTGTAAGGTGAGAGGGGAATGGGATAGGAAGGGCCGTAGACTCAGAAAGATTTTTTTTTGTTTTTATTTTATTTATTTATTTTTAAACAACAGAGAGGAGTAGAATGAGTTCAGAAATTTGCAGAATTTTAAGCAGTAAAATTGCAATTGAGGGTAAATGCAGAACTATAGACTTAGAAGTAGTAGGAAAATAATCTTTTTCTTTCAGCAGCAGAAAAATGCAGTCCAGAAGTTCAGAAATTTTCACCAAAAACCCCAGAATTTTTCAGAATATTACATAGGGCGATATAGCAGCAGAAAATTGGAGAATTTGTGGAGTTAGAGAACTCAGAAATCTCAAAAATTTCTTCAAAAACCCTCTTTAAACTATTTTCCAGCAACTTAAAAATGCAGAATTTAAAAGTTAGAAATTGCAGGAAAAAATCAACCTTCAGATGTGCAGTGCTGCTCTTCTTCAAAACCACTACTGCTCTTCTTCAAAACAAATTTTGAATGCTGCCAATTTCTGAATGCTGCTCTTTCTTCAAAACAAATTTCTGAATGTGGCAAAAAGACTGCTGCAAAAATCTCTGAGTGCTGCAAAAATGTCAAGAATTTTTGCAGATATGCACAGGCCATAAACACAAATGGCTCACTCAAGTTGAAGCAGGGCCAACAATCGTCCGCTTTGATACCATGTTAAACACCATGTTAAAACACACATGGTGTATGAGAAGAATAAACACACACACACGAGACTCAACACACAATGAAGGATAAGCGTGAGGCTCTCTTATTTTCCATTATACAAAGATGTACATTTATAGTACAATGGTGTGACTCTTGGTTTCATATTCCAAGCTCACTTGGACTCCATTGTGACTTTTCGCATTCCACACCTACCCATGTAGGATTAGGTGTTCCAACATTCCTCGTGATCATCTGAACTGGTATACTCATCATATATTACAATTTTATCCTCTAGCAAACCTGATATGCTTTGATTTAGGGGGTTGAATTTAGTGTGAAGGCCATCATGTTGATTAGTAGGAGTATTTATTGGCAATAAATCTTTTTGAGAAATAAGTGCATCAACTTTTATGAGATTGTAAACTTCCAAAACTTCGTTTTCAATTGGAAATTCAATGGAACTTGGTGGCTGCTCATCTGGAGCTAAGGAAAGTTCTATGTCATAAATGATTTCCTCAACCATTTTCGGAGAAGGATTCTCATCGACAACTTGCTCAAGGAGTTCATCATCCTCCTCAACCTCAACATTAAAGCTGAAAGATTGTTGATTTCCAATTATGTGAAAGTTATTTCTGATGGGTTGAAGTGAAGCAGAGCAGAGAGTTAGAGACTCTTCACTTACTTCTAAACTTTCAAGGCTTTCCTCATCAGTGTCATAGGTGACCTGTCTTAGCTGATTACTTCTTTCAATCTGATGATAGTGAAATTCATCCCATAAAACAGTTGTTGATGGATCTGCAAGGTTAGCTTCTGTTTGGAGAACATCATCATCATCAGATTTATCAAAATTTGGAGAATCATCAACATAAATAATTTCACCAATCAAACATATTGGGTTACTAGTTTGTTCTTCTTTGAACTGATCTACAATTTTACTTTCTGATTTATGGTAGATGGAATTAGTAGGAGGAGGAACATAAATTTTTTGTTCACATGAAGGTTTAGAGTCTAGCTGTGTATTTATTATCTGATTTATTTCCTCTTCAGTTGAAGGAGGAGGAATTTTTCTCTTCCTCTGGATAATACTACAACATTTCTCTTTCTCTTGTGAAGTCCGGTTTTGAGGTTGAATGTCTTCTTGAACCTCACCTAAAAGAGATGGTGAACCATCACTTGTGCCTTCAGAGAGATCCTCTGGGTTTTCCTCTATTTCTTGATTGGGTTCTTCCTCAACTAACTCCTCTAGGTTGTCATGATAGCTACCTTGAGAATGAAATGCATGGATTTCTTCTAATAAATCTTTAGGATTCTAATTTCCTAAATATTTATCAATGTTCACAAGGTATTGTATAAGGTCTTCAGATTTATCGCAACAATTTTCAACTAATGATAGAGATGGACAATATCCTATATAGTGTTTATAAAATACCTTGTGGAAATCCTTCAAAGAAAACAAGATGTCGGGTTCTAGCCATTCATAACAATTTCTTGCCTTACCTTCTAAAGTTACCATAAACATTTTCATGAGGCAGTCTTCGTGCCATTCAACTTTTAACCTCCATATGTGTATATGAAAATTGATGAGATGTAACAAAGGGTTATCAACATTTTCATCTCGAAATATAGGTAGGTTTTTCATCCAATTTGTTTCAGGAATTTTGTGTGGGAATCCAGGGATATGATCTCTACTCATTGGAGCATATCTCCTTTGTATCCTTGGATCCATGTTGTTAATCAGAAAGGGTCACTGAATCTTTTCAACCAGTCTATAGTTCTCTACCAGTGGATTCATTTGGTCTATTGAGGGTTGTGGAGTCGCCAAGTGGAAGATTTGAACTTTTCTGTCCACCATCAGCATGATTGGGATTGCTTAATGCATTCCCAGGGGGGTTTGTGAGAACTTAGTGGAGTAGTAGGCCTACTGAAGGCTAGTGGAGTCGCCAGGTCGATATTTTTAGTTGTTTTGAAGATATGTTGTCTATGGTCCACAACCATTACTGACAAGAAGCCAATCTAGAAATATTTTTGGGGTTTTTCTGAGTTTCTATATGCAGCCTGAAGATTTGTAAGATTGTTCTATAGCTGAGTCATCATTTTGCTAGAATGGTGAAAAGGCTAGATTCTACTCTTAGTCTATCAGCTAAGTTTTATATGATTTGACGAAGGTTTCTGAAGTCCTAAGGAATACTTAGTTTGTCACTGACATTAGAGGTTGCATCATAATCATCATTGTGTTAGTGAGCGGTGGAAAAAATCCACAAGATAGTTTTCCTAAGGGTTGCTGAAATGTTTAGGGAAGTCTAAGTTTTTTTTTTACTCAGAGTCCCACCGTGATCGCTATTATGTTAGTGTGGCGATGAGGTGGAAGATGAACCACTAGATGCTATCAGTCGAACTTGAGGGTCTAAAGAGTCTTAAGAGGTTTTCAGGAAATTATATACTCAGAAGGTCCAACGGTGATTGCCATTACGTTAGGGTCCCGTGATTTGGCAGATTGGCTAACCAAATGACAGGGTAACATCAGACCAGTCTTTGGAGTCCTAGGACCTAGCCTTCCTGGACTCAGATAGGGCTCTCTCTATTGTGCGAAGGATGTAAGCTTGTTCGCTATGGATGATTGATTTTAGGCTAGTTGTTAAGTGTAGGTTTGTTTGTTTGTTTTAGGTTGGGGTAAGATGATCAAGTAGGATAGGTGGAATGAGAGAATATCAAATCAATAGGGCTATGGGGTCAGATGAAGTCTAAGGTGTCTAAATGCTGAAGCAGATTGTATTGCAGGGCCGATTTAGCAAGGTGAGTGGATCCTTAAAGTGATGATGAGGTGTAATGAACTTTAAGTTTGGGAAGAAACTAAGAGTTATTAAATTTATATAATCTGAAAGAAATGAATCATGAGGTAGGGCAAACCATTAATCTCTATGAGAAATACTCAAACTCATAAACATACAAGATGAACAATCTAGTGGTACATAGAAGCATTATAATTCCTAACTTTAGAAATCCACCTTCAGTTTTTTGAGAAAAAAACATATAAGATAAACAAACAATTCATTATATGGAGAGGGATCTCCTAAAAAACATATATAAAACTATCAGGAACTGTGAAACAAGTTGATGAGCATGGGTAAAGGGAAAGATTGAAACAAGGCCTCTTTGCATTGTCCTAATCAATCAGTATTCCATAGGAAAGCTTCACAATGAGTTTTTGAAAACTTTAAATAAACAAGACATACCATGAATCATATTTATAAGCTAACATACTGATCATTTATGAAACAAATAACAAGTTTAGTAGGCCTAAGGAGTAATCAAGAATTCCTTAAGATGAACTAAAAGAAGAAAACATCAAATCTATAGCATGCAAGAGGTTTGAGGTGCTTCCATGAGCATATCTCAACCTATACTTTTTTGATCTATATCAAGCAAGAAGACTGAAACAAAATGAGGACAAGAAAACACTAAAAATCTAGAAAAACATCACCATTCACCAAGCTATGGAATCCTACAAGTAAGCTTCTCCAACATCAAGCCACACAAGTCATTCATTTACTTCATTAAACCAAATACCTTCTCCAAGCTCATAAACCATGTATTGATCTATAACACATAAAGTCCCAACTGTTTACAATGAATCCTCATAGCTTATATAACAAGCAAGGAGGAAGAGAGCTCATTAGAGCATCTAGAAGCCTATTTGCCAAAAATAAATATCCTAACTTGTCTTTGAGGCCTTACAAGGTCCAAGGCACAAAATATCTTCCAAAATATCTTTTCTAGACCAAAATAGCAAAAACATTGACTTTTAGGCTTTGACATACATGATAGAACTTTCCTAACGCACATTTTCTCAGTCACCACACAGGATTGCAGCACCCTGTCTCAAATTTTGAAAATTTTCCATGCGCGTAGCATCAAAAAAGGTCTTTTTGCAATAGAGTTTTGGAGGCCTTCCAGATGTTGGAAAAGGCTCCGTGATGGCCCGTTAGAAATCTGTGGATGTCTACTTTCCAAATATACATTTTTTTCCTCAAACTGACCTCTAAAAGTTTCCCAAAAATGGAAAAAAAGTCAAAGCTGCCAGGAGTGCAGCACCTGCTCAAAAAAGAGGGCAGAAAGGTGAAAAAATGGGTGTTTTTGACCCTTTTGGGGGACCAAAACAACTCCAATTGAGCTGAAAATTGGTGAGCATACTCCTCTCATGATGGGGAATCCAAAAATGTGAGCTGCTTACTCTGAAAGTGCTCTATGAAAAAGCACAACACCCAGGGTGCTGCGTTCCTAGGCTTAAAATTTTGCAAAAAACAAAAAAAATTGTTCAAATTGCCTCAAATGTGGTAGGTAGGTGCCTCATGGGTCCTTGGAGACATGTAGAAAATATTGGGCCAAATACTAAGCCTAGATTGGTATTTTTCATATTTTGGTGTTGGGCCCTCATTTTGTGCAGTTTTGAGTTTTTCCCTTGCAAAGTGGTTTCTTCGTTCATAGTGCCCAGTCATTCTCCTTTGCAATGTAAGAGGTGCCTTGATCATTGTTTGGTACATTTCCAACTTCATGACTATCCTTCTCTTCATCATTTGACACATTGTGTTCACTGTCAAATATCACTCTTTATACCACTGTTAGCACTGTTTGTAGGGTCACTGCTTTAGGCACCTTCATTGGTCTTGTCATCACTGTGAGAATCATTCCCTTCTTTATTTGATGAGTCCCTTTGATTGATCTTTTCTTCACTGCCCTGTTTATTGTCTTCATTACTTGGCCCTTTGTCATCATTTCCTTGCTTATTGAAAACAATTTTAAAATCTGTTTGTGGGTTGCCTTTGTCATTTTGGTCACTGTCATGGCTTTCTTTTGCTTCCTTGCCACTGTCTGCTGTAGTGTTCTCAATGTCATTTTCTTCATCAAGAGACCCATGGCTTTGGCTTCTTTGACCATCATCTGTATCACTGCTTTGACTGTTTTTCTTTTGGCCATTGCTGCTTTCTTCTTAGCCATTTCCCTTACTATTTTGTTCATGATCATCACCCTTTCCCTCATCTTCATCATCCTCACTCTCTCCCTCAAAATCTCTTGAAATTTCCTTCCACATCAAAAAACAAACTTTGCTGAGATTTCTGGGTAGTTTTGGCACTTTTGCAGGCTTTTTGGGCAATGCTGCGCTTTTACGCCAGAAGCGCAGTGTCGGCGATGGGGGAAGTGACAGGCGTGCAACATCGTGGCCTAGGCAAGAGCTGCACGTAGACTCGGGCGATGGACGCAATTGCCGGAGCGCAGCGCCGTTGGGCAGTGTTGCCCGCAGATTCTGGCGATGGATGCAGTTTTCGGAGCGCAGCACTGTTGGGTAGTGCTACACGCAGACTCGGGTGACAGAAGCAGTTGCTGGAGAGCAGCACCATTGGTGGGCGAGAGCTGCACGCGGCGTCGGGCGATGGAAGCAGTTGCCGGAGCACAACATATGGTGGGCAGGGCTGCACGTAGTTTTGGGTGTCACTCTGCACGTCGGGAAAGATCGTAAGAGCACAACGCCCACCTACAAGAGCGCAACACTCAGTTTAAAAATGCAGCGGAGGCAGCTACAGGAGCACAACACCATGAAATTTTTGCCCAAGCCTTTGTTAGGAATTTTTGACCTTTCCAGGAGCGCAGTGCAAAAAGGGCCTTTTTGCAACGGGCATTTGGAGGCCTTCCTGATGTCAGAAATGGGCCCGTGATAGCTCGTTGGAATTATGGCTGAGTATAATTTCCAAAAAATCTTTTTTTTTTCCAATTGGTGTCCATTTACCTATCCAAAAATTGATTCTCCCAACATTGGTCAAAAGTGGTGAATGCTGGTGCAGAAATGCAGAGTGCTGGTGCATACAACTTTTGGAGGCCTTCCACAACTCAAAATTGAGCTCATGATAGCTCATTGGAAATATGGTTGAGTATAAGTCATTCGAATCATCAATAAAGTCATTTAGATACTCCATATGTGAGAAAATCTAATTTACCCAAGGTCACTCCAGCAGTGCATAAATTCTCATGTGACACCTGTTGTTTTGAAATTTCTCCCAAACCATGATACCTGTGTAAAAACTGAAGGAGGTTTTTCTTCTTGGGTCTATTATGGAAAAAAATGTCTCTCACTTTTGTCAATTTCATCTCTGTTTGGTTAGAAGCACAGTTTGAAGAAAAACTGTTCCTGGACGTGACACATGGCTTGTCTCTTGGAATGAATTCTTGTAAAATGATGGAGGCATGATGTTTATGAGCTAGAATGGCTTCATGATTTCTGATATGACCTACCATATGGATCTTCTTCTCTTATTCCTCTTTTCCATAGGAAACCCTAGCTTAGTTGGAAGAAGAAAATAGGGTTTGGTGTAGGGGATTTAGGACTGCCTTGTAGAGGGAATCGAATGAAGGGGTTAAGGGTTGTCTAAATTCTTGGGAAAATTTTGGGGGATAGGGACAAATGTTAGGGAGTAGGGGAAAGTGGAATTTAAGGGATTGAGTGAGGGGAAGGGGTCCAAAAGGGAAAAACACAGGCCTAGTCTTAAAAAGTATCAAATTGCGGCCACAGACTAGTTTTTTTTAGAAAAATGATGAATTTGAGGGATAGGAGTGATGGGAAATGTTTGTGAAGGTATATTAAGGATAGGAGGAGGTGTAAGAACAACATGATATAAGCCTTGTTGATGTTTAACCATGGAGGTCATGAAACCAAGAAAAATTCCCTTAAAAACCCTAAATGGACAATGGAGGAGTTAGGCAAAACAAAATAGAGGGTTGAGGCCAAAGGTGACACAACAAAGAAAAACTGAATGATATGAGCCCATGATGGGTCTTCTAGGATGGGTGAGCGGAGCATTGACATGATGGAATGATGAAATAGTGAAAAAAATTACCTTAAGGATAATGAAGGTAGCGAGATTTCTAGAACTCACAATGTTCATGAACTTTGTTTCTAGAAATCCAGAACTGATACTTAGTCATCTTCAGATAGTGAAAATTATGGATGACTAACAACTAGGTTCTGAAAATCCGGCTGCTATGAAATATTCAACTGCAACAGGAAAAAAATCAACTTCTACAAGGTCATCAACTGGTCTAGAATTTGTCAAAAATATATCCACAGGAGGTCGAAATCCAACTTCTATAACATGTCTACCTTCAAGCAAAAGAACATTAGTTTGAGAGGTTTCAATTGGAAGGAAAGGTGATAGTGCTACATGATTCCCTAATTGTGGGAAGAGAGAGGAAGACGACAGATGTTCCAATGATTTCTTAGATGGAGAGGATTGGAAGGGTATTACGAGAAATAATGATACCAAGGATATCAGTGTAGCAAATCAAAATATCTTGAATTCTAACTCTCAGTTGAATCAAAGTGAATACCTTGATGCAATTGAAGATCAAGATCTAGTTTCTAATGTTGTTTTTATTTCATTTTATATGGTGCACGGCACATCTTTGTTATTTTCCATTTTGAAGGTTGTGTTTCTTGATGAATTGAAAATAATAAATATGGTCATGGTTCATTACATTTTGGCATTTAGTATCTGGATTTTCTAATTCGTATGCTAACATGAATAATATGTTTAAGTAGCGCAACACATGCTTCTTTCATTGTTTGGTTGCTTAATACAAGTATTCTATTTTGTGAAGGATCTTATATTGATGAATTAAATAATGCTAAATTGTCTCATCTAATGGAGGTCCAATGTCCAATATGGGAGATTGAAAAGGTTTGGTTCTTTTCACTTAATATGGTAGCCTGTCAATATAAAATTGTGCCAAATCACCTATTAATGGGCAATTTCAATTCTTTGAGAGGGATCTTAAAAAATCTATCTACTCTCTTGTATTTCCTTTTTTCGTTACTACTTTTTCTCAGTCTCCGTGGAACATACATCGACATTCATGATGGTCAATTAGATGTTGATGAATAAGCTAGTAACTCGAGATAGGGCAATTCTAAACTTTTTAGCTAGCTCATGTCTGGCATTATTGTAGGTGATCCTTAGTTTATTGCAGAGTATCATTGGTTCCATGAATTTTTACTATTCTATGAACTTTTGTTGTTGTCTTATTTGAGTAGAGAGAATGATGTTTGATGTTCATGTGCTTTGACTTTGCAAAATTTTGGTACAATAATTTTCCTTCATGGTTGAGGGGTATTTTCGATGTTTGGTTGAAACAAATCAAGAATGTTATACTCATTATTTTTTCTATTAAATAATTTTTTTGTCCTTTAATCTCTTTATTCAAATTGAGAGAGGTAACAATAATGGCATTTTTGTTTGTCAACTTTTTTGTAATACATATATCTCTCTTGAAGAAGAAAAATAGGTAAGAAGAAAATCTATTGGCAGAGACAAGAGATGTAAGAAAATAGAAGAAACTTTGAATCACACGCAGAACTAGTAGCAAAACACGGAAACAAAATTCTCCTGAGTTGGGTTGTCAGTTCCATATGTAAGGACCAATTCAATGCCTCAGGATATTAGGTTGGACTACATTGATGAAATTGGAAGACAACTTATTGTGGACTACATTGATGAAATTGGAAGACAATTTGTTGTGGACTGCATTGATGAAATTGGAAGACAACTTGTTGTGGACTACATTGATGAAATTGGAAGGCAACTTGTTGTTGCAAGATTTGTAGCAGAAGTTATTGGAAGGGCTTCAACAAAGGATGAAATGGAACAAGAGATGGAAGCAAAAATTAAAGGTAAAAACCATGAAATTGCATACCAAGATACAGTTTTATGAAGTGGTTAATCATGAAATTTTTCGAAGGAATCAAGAAATTATGGGTAAGATTTATATTTCCATTCTTTGTTAATATACTTGTTTTTATTTCACAATGACATTTTTCATTTATACAGATATCTCCCAAAGATGCAAAATAAATAAGAAGAAAATCTATTGGTAGAGACAAGAAGACATAAGAAAATAGAAGAAACTTTGAATCACATGCAAAAGGAATGGCAAAACATGGAAAAAAGATTCTCCTCAACTTGGTTGTCATTTACATACGTATGACCCAATTGAATGCCTCTCGATATGGGGTTGGACTACATTGATGATGAAATTGGCAAACAACCTTTTGTTGTAAGATTTGTAGTAGAATCTATTGGAAAGGCTTCAACAAAGGCTTTGATGGAACAAGAGATGAAAAAAATAGTTGAACTTAAAACCGTGAAATAGCAAGATTGCATGACAAGACAATTTTATGAAGTGGTTAATTTTGAAATATCTCGAAGGAATCAGGAATTCATTGGTAAGATTTATATTCTCTTCTTTGTTAATATATTTGTTTTTATTTTATAATAACATTTTTCATTTATAGGAGATATGTCACATAGGGCTAGCCATAATGTATGCCTTGGCGTCTCAGGACACAAACTTGTTTGTCCAAACAAAACTTAGAGACATAATGAAGATACTGATGTCAAACAAAGAAAATTTTCAATCAAGTAGTTTGAAAATAGTTTTCAAGGGTGTAACCACATTGATGAGATCCAACTATTTTTCAGTTCCATGATGTCATCTACTCCCTATATTTCTTCAAAATCTCTGAAATGAGTGTCTATTGAAACTTGAAAGACCATCTTTGACGATTAAGAGGCAAGCATAATGTAACTAAGTTCTCTATATTGAATGACATTTTGTCAACTAAATTTTCCCTTTTGAATTCTAAATTATATGTGGTACAGATGAATATTCAATTTTATTTTATATGTCATAATTCTTCTCTAATTTATGAGATACTACTTTTCCTTTACAACATCTAGTATAATTTCTAATTTAATCAACCTTTATAAAAAAAACTCAATAAGCATATAATTGGTCATCCCATGCTAAAGTCACTTTAAAAGTTCATGACTTGAGAGACATACTTAAAGATCATTTGTCTTATTTACATAGTGTTTAAGTCACTTTAAAAATTCATGGCTTGGGAGACATACTTAAAGATCATTTGTCTTATTTACATTGTGTTTATGGGTTTAAATGTAACGTTGTAAAATACTTAAATTCTACTTGTTAATGAGTTATCATGCTTGTCTAATTTTTTTACCCCTTTGACTTCTAAAGCACAAGTTTTCGTATAATCTTTTTATATTCAAGGTATCACTTTAGGTAAACCTCTAGTATACTTTTACGTAACAATTTTGTTCAATATGAACATGGTTTGTTTGAGTTGCATAAATAAAACTTTTTATCTATTTTTTTTTAAATAATAATAATAATAATAAAGTTTATTAAAATATTGAAAGAAATAAAAATATGAGATATCATGATGTTATAAGTTTGAGATGAATAAGGTTAAGGCTACCTTTTTTGGTATAGTTTTCCCTTTTTATTTTTCCCTAAATAAAAAGGTCAATAGTAAAATAGAAACTTAATTTATACGTTAAAAAAACCAAAAACTGTACACATGTATAATGCAAACATAAAATGAAAAGAAATTCGGAATATTTGAGGCCCATAGTGTGATCCCGATTTTCAAATTTGTACGATAAAGGCTGACATCAAATTCCAAGGCTGACGGACGGGGTTCATTCCCAGGCATTCATCATGGCCAGCGGGCCCACTTGGTATGCTTCAGATTTTGGATTTTGATGGTTGGTATTGGGTAGAAAATCCAAAAAGTAACGGTAATTAATATTTTTGGAGTTATAGTTTTATTAATGTATTTGGTAGTATATGTTATTTGTTGGATTTTATAATTGCATAAATACTGTTTTTTAATTTATTGGATTTTGTAATTTGCCTAAATCTGATGGTAACATATATTGCAGGTGCATTAATGAAGCTATAATTCTATAAATATTGATATCAAAAAATGATAGGTCCTAGCCCACTTCAGGAAACACCCAATAGTAACTATGAAATTAATTGATAGATCTGATATTTGTCCAGTTTTCTAAAATCTTACGGGAATTCATTGAAATCACAACTATGATGGGTAATCCCTATAATCGAAGTTTCCTAGAGTTTTTCAGGGCATTGAATGCATATATACAGTAAAAAAACCGAGTTTAAATAATACAAATCAAATAAGAAACTCCAAAAAATCACATTAAAAACAACTTTTTTTTTTCACTAAATAATATTTTTTTGGTTATTTAAAATATGTTTTGATAACCTATATATTTTTGGTAGATAAAGTAGATTACATAACGGCCATTATAAGGCAGATAGGTAAACCAGTGTCTCCCTATGGTGATTACAGTGATCTTTTTAGACTTGGCTTTCACCGTCTGGGAGCTGGGTACAGGGAGGAGAACAGAGGGAAGAGAGTTGTTTTCAAAAACCAAAGATAAGCCTTGAAGACAAAACAAAAGTTTTGAAGACAACATTCATAAAACCTGGTAAACTAGAGCCTCGGAGAGCAGAAAATCCTGGTAAATTAGAGCTCCAAAAAGCCTTATTGTTCCGCATCATCAGTGAAGAAATCATCAACACTAATAAGGCTGTCCGGGATGCCCTCCTGGAAACCAAAAATCTAATCAACATTGTGAAAACTTTTAAAACACTCAAATTTTTTACCACTTAAATTTAGATTTATGATTTCAAAAAATCAATACTAAATTTTAAGCAATTTCAAAACAAACATGCCAAAAAAACATCGAAATATATTTTTTAAACACTATTTCACTCCGTGTACTAGCAAAATTCTTCAAAGGTTTTATTAATTTTTAACTTATTTTGATTATACAATTATTAATTTTTAAAATGTTTTAATTTAACTATTTCACTACTAGTAAAATTCTTCAAAGGTTTTATTAATTTTTAACATATTTTGATTGTATTAATTTTTAACTTATTTTGATTATATAATTATTAATTTTTAAATTATTTTAATTTTAAAATTTATTTAAATTACATATTTATTATATTGATTTTGATTTTAATAATATATAATTAAAAAAATAAAATAGTTAATTTCACAAATTTCAAGTCAACTATACATAACAGGGAAGTGTTAATTTTACTTCCAATTCAACTATTTTTAGGGGCTCTAGTAATTTGATAAATTATACAACAAAGTCTTTTGTTTTTTTTTTAATTGTAATTAGATGGTGAAGTTATAATTTAATTACAATAATATAAAATGAAATGGTCAAGTTATAATTTAATTACACTAATATAAAATTAAATCATATAAAAAAATTATATTAAAAATTATTATTGTAATAAATTAAAAATCATAATTTTAATAAATTTTTTTTATAATTATAATAATAACAAATATTAAATATTATTTATTTATTTATCTATCTGAAATTTAAAACAAAACGTATATATCACATTTGATAATTTATATAACTATGTGTTTTTTTAACTATTTTATAACAGGCAAAAATTAATTGTAGAACAGCATGAACGCCTTAACATTGTGTCCATTGGCCCATTGGCCACATTAAAATATTTTCTTGAAATTGATATGAAGTGTTAAAATATTTTTTAAAAAGTATAAGATTTACACATCTTACTCACATTTTGCTTTTTACTTTTACATTACATGAAATTATATTACAACTAATTAAATATTAATAGCAATTTTTTGTTTTTTTAATTATAATCCACATTGTTTTCTATTTAGAGAATATTTTATTTTTATTTTAAGAAGAGTTAACTTCTAATTTTTTTTTAAGCTTAACAAAACTACATCTTAATCATATCCAAAATATGACCCCAACTAAAATAAAAAATGCCTTAGTTGTATTTAATCACCTAAGCAAACTGAAAAAATGACGAGTTTCTTATCGATATGGAAGAACATAGATTTCATGCTCTCCCATCATTATTTTAAGCTGGGCCATTACATTTTATTTGAGAAGATTACAAATTTTGAAAATTTCTTGTATGGGATGTCCTCTGTTCGATTTTGCTTACACATATTAGCAAATATTACCATACGAAAAAGAATACACAAATGTAGCCACGCACCGAGACAAATATAATAGATGAAGAAGGTAATCTTTTGCAACTATTTTCAGAAGAAGCCAGGTACATACCTTCAAGAAAAAAGACACTGACCCACATAAAGTTGATATGCACAAAACCGAAAAGCAACAACAAAACATAGATCACAGAAAGCTGAAAACCAACAGATTACAGAAAACCAAGCAACATCAAAACAACAGTCTGGACAGAATAAATGACGCAGAAAAAGAATTAGTGTCTTCACATTAAGGTGTGTCTTACTCACAAAGTAGACTTAACAAAATTGATTCCCTATTAAAATCAAATGCACTGCTCTCGTACTCATAAACATTTATTGCAGTGCTGCCATAATCACGGCGAGCCTTATTTCCACTGCCATAGGCGCATTTGGCGAGCCTTATTTCCACTGCCATAGGCCCATAAATGCGTCTAGACAGGGAATGGCCGCCGCATGATGATCAACAGCTTTAATCTAACGGCGGCCGCATGATGATCAACAGCTTTAATCTAACGGCGGCCATTCCCTCCCTGGACGCATTTATGGGCCTATGGCAGTGGAAATAAAGCTCGCCCATAATCACCATTCTCTGCCCTGCACGCTGCCCGTATCACCACATATTAAAACGTGATATCGTTCAAATCATATGGAGAATAAATTCTCTTCCGCGCCCCACCAAGGAAGATTTAACGAATTTGGCTTTTCTTTTTCATTTCTCTCGTTTTTCAAAGTAGGCACCCTCGCTGTTTGTGCCTCACCTGTAAAATACAACTAACGCTGAAAGAATGGATAACTTACACACAGTCCCCAGATCGGTTGATCGGCACAGGATAAATGGGGTACGATGCTGCAGTCCCACCAGTTGTAAGACGTGGGAGACGTGGCATCTGATTAGTCTCGGGTTTAATGGGTAATCCCTTCATCTTCAAATCGACAGTCCTGTTTCTCTGGTCTGCTTTAATGCTGGATCTCTCTCAACACTTGTCTGGACTTTAGCTAGTTAACTCCTTTTGTACCAGTCACCTGATGGAGTAAGTGACCCAAGTCTCTCACTTCACGGTGGGGGACACACTTCCTGGCTCCCGAGTCCCAACAATCTCGAGACTGGCAAACTTGTGGGAAATATTTCTTCACGTCTCTTTCTTTTGGGAAATTCTGGGGGATGTTTTTTTGGGTGACAAAACACGTTTCTCGTTTCTCTTGTGGGGGGATGGGGGACCCAAGGGGAAAGGGGCTAGGGATGCAAGAGGGACACCTTCCGCTAGAGGGTGTTTCCTAGAGGCTCTCGATTTTTTTCACTAGTAACAATTGAAAACATAAAAAGATTATAAATTTAAATATATTTTCATACCAGTTGATGGATGTAGAGGGTGAGTTATTTTAGTTATTTGATTATGATGTTCAGGTTTTTTTGAAGTTTTTCATTGATCGAGTTTTGAACTTTTGGCTCTAGATTGTGAGGACGGAGTCTTTGATTCTTTTAGTATTTATTATTTAATAATTTTTGAGAATTTTATTAGTATTTTATTTTTTTCTATGTTTATTTTTAGTTTAGTATTTTATGGTTATTTAGACTTTAGCATAATGTCATTGTCATATGATGAATTTACTTTTCCATGTGCATTGTGTATTTTTAATTGTCAAATGATGAATTTAATTTAAATGTACCTTGCATAATATTAATACCCATTGCCAAATGATGAATTTAGATTGAACATTACATAATGTTAATGTCGAATGATGGATTCAATTTAGCAATTTACTTTTAGATTTACATTAATGGTTGCATAAATGCCAAATGATAATTCTAATTCATAATAGGCTAATACTAAATGATGATCATATTTAGATGTACATTTCATAATTATTAAGATTTACTATTGACATATTGTTGATATTTTATTTTATATTTTATATATTAAATTTTTAATAATTTTATAATTTTTATGACTTTGACACCTTCTTCTTTCCTCGAAAATTCCCTAAATTTTGGGGTTGCTTATATGCATCCCCTTGTGTGTATCCTTGTTCCCGCATTTCCTTGTCTCGGAAACTCGGTGGAATATTGGAATTTTATTGTACACCTTCGTTTATTGTGACAACCACTAGTTTGGCACCAATGGCTTGGTCCTAGTTATTTCTATGAGGTGAGGCCTGAGGGTGGCTATTTAGTTGTTTAAAGCTTTTTTTCTTTGTCATGCTTCGTCCTTTCTGATGAGGGCATTGGATTTTCTTTTTGGTTTTGCAGTGATAAGCCAGTGTCCATGGTTTATCTAGGCCTTTTCCATTTCCTCGAATTTGCACTACAAGGAAAAGACCCTCTAGCGGATGTTTTTGAGGAGCCACAAAGAAAAATACCCCATACATTTGTTTCTAGCAGAGGTTGCAAGAGGAGGTTGGCGGGCGGAGGGATTTGCGAATGTTTTCCTATCGGTGCGCTTATCATTAAAACTCACCCCGGTGCTCTCAAAAAAAGAAAGCACTGGTGTGGACAAAATCATTGGAACACCGGACACCGTGCACTCCGTACACACCCGCCCGGTGTGTCATAATATCATAGAGCACCGGTGCCTCACAACTCATCTGCGCGATGCATTATAAAACACAACGCTAACACCGAAACCACCCGGTGCAGTAGACAGAAACCGCACCGGTGCATCATAAAAAACACGCCAAAACACAAATCGACCGGTGCGTTTGTAGCAAACAGTACCAGTGCGCCTATAAACAATGTGCACCGGTAAAGGGTTAAATTAAAAAAATATTTACGACAAAAAACCCGGATTTTTCAGTTTTCCAGTGCTCCTGAGCTATCACTTACCAGTGCCCACGATACCATAGAACGCACCGGTGGGCACCGAACATTGGCGCACTGGACAGCGTGCGTGAAGTACACACATCACCGGGGCATCCAATTAATGTAACACACCAGGGCATCAACACTCTTCCGTGCCGGTGCATCATAAAACACCGCGCCAAAACAAAAACGAGCTGGTGCGTTCTTCTCTAAGAGCACCAGTGTGCCAAAAACCGCACGCACTGGAATAACGTTATATATATAAAAAACATTAAGGCAAAAAAACAGGTGCTTTGCGACTATTACGCACCGGTGCTTTACCATTACGCCGCCCCGGTGCATCATCAAATTTTCGTGCCGAAACTGAAACATCATGGTGCGCGGTTAGGGAAACGCCCCAGCACATTATAAACAACGTGCCAAAATTGATACCGCCCGGTGCGGTTTTATTTAACTGCACCGGTGCACTTATAAAACCCCGTGCACCGAAACAGGGTTAATTAAAAAACAATTTACGGCCAAAAAACTTCATTATTCACTTTCCTTAGTGCTCTAGAGCTCTCAAGCCCCGGTGTTATTTCCTTATTTCTGAGCCGCCCTAACATCGATGCTCTCATTGCACCCATTGCACGCACTGCTGCTCTGCATTGGCCACCAATCTCTAGCTTGAATTTTGAAAAACAGTGGGAAAAAATTATTTTCCAAATTTTACAGCCAATATGCCTCCTCGACGGTGAAATGTACAGGTATTTTTCTAGTTTTTCTATAATTAAGCCTTTTAGCGGATTAGAAATCGAAATAAAATTAAAAATAACTATTAAAAAAGAAAAAAAAAATTTGTTGCGCGGTGCGCTCGAGCTGTTCGGCTCGCACCGGATAGTGGTGCTACCTATAAAATTTATAGGTAGCACCGCTACCGGTGCTAACGGTAACTGCACCATTTCCGGGGCGGTGCCGGAAGGCGCCTCGAATAATTTTAAACTAAAAAGAAAAAAGAAAAAAGGCGGTGCAATCATTTATCTAGGTGCATCGTTGACCCCGGCAATTACAGTGCAGTGCGTTGACTTCATTTTCCACTCCGGTTTATGTCAGCGCACCGCATTTTGCATTCCGAGAGGGTCAATGGTGCGGCTGGGTAAAAGACCGCACCGTCAACTATGTCATTGTCATGAAGTCGATGCGCTGACAAGACTATACGCCCCGAGGCATATATTTCAGTCAGCGCACCGCTATTCTGAATTATATACAGTCCACGTTACTTGAAAAATAGACATCTGCATCGAATCCGGCGCGGTCTGTTTCATTAGGGGCCCCGGGGACGGTGCGCTAAAATATTAGGACGCACTGGCATTGGTGCATGACTGTTTTTATGGAGCACCGATTTGTATGTTTGTTTTTTTTTTTCAAAAAAAATTATATATGTATATTTATAAATACATTTTTGTTTTAATAATAAAATTTTATTTAATATGGAAATGATTCAGAGAGAACAGGAGCAACAACAACAACAACAAGAAGCAGAACAATATGACATGATTCGCTAATGAGAGGCGAGAGAGAGGGAGAGAGATGGATGCCCTCACCCTATTACTGTATATACCCAGGAGATCCTTATGCACGTAGGCCTCCTCAAGTTCTATGAGGAGGCTTTTTCCGACCTAAAGGCCCATAGTGTGTTTTTGAGACATCTTATCGACAAGTGGAATGCCCATCGACAGGCTTTTCAGGTTGGCCCTGACCAGTGGTACATACCCACTGAGGAGGACATTTATTTTATTACAGGACTATCGAGGAGAGGGGTGGATTTTCCCTCATTCCCAGATGTGCCAGCTGGTTGTGTAGCAGGGAGTCAACTAGTTTACTCCCAGAGATACATTGGAGCACATGTACTGTCTCCTTCAGAGTTTCAAGTACTTGGAGGTTAGTTACGTATAGGTGATTTTAATAGACAGGACGTGCAGTGCCTCTCTATTATCTCTTCGATTATTTCGCACAACACCAGTGACGGGCAACGCATTAGTTGCTCGCTTTTATATTACATTGATTCTTTAGTACAACAGCCACGACTTGTCAGGTGGTCTGCCATTTTTTTGTGACAATTTTGTACGGCCTTAGATAGATGTTGTGCTCATGCACAAGGGAGGGTCAACTTCCCTTTTGCTTCAGAGATGTTTTGTTTATTTTTTGAGAGGTTTTCAGAGATGAGACCTAGTTTTGTTCGATAGCCTCGTAGGTCGATGTTCGAGGCCCGGATGCGCATGTGGGGGTAGATGATGCCCAAGAGGGGAGACACTATGTTTCCAGTGAGGATATCACATGATTCGCTGGACTTACTAGCCAGTGTTAGCGAGCCGCATCCCTTCATTATGGTCCCATCTCCTTATGCTGGCCTAGATTGGCGAGGGTGTCCCAACATCCTCTTCACTCCTGATGAGTCGCCAGATGATAGAGGTAATATTACTGTTTTATTTATATTTATTCTAACATGTTCTTTAACTTGTTTTTATTAAATTGTGTAATGAAATTGTCTAATTATTGTTGTGTACTTGTATATATTTTGTATACATTAGCTCTTTTGATGGCGATGAGATTCCAGATCCACCACATGATCCAGGTGTCGATCCTAATGATTACGATTAGGAGATGGCTGATGCGCCGGAGGATGAGGTCGGTGGCGCAGAAGAGAGAAGTGCTAATGTTGCGCCTCATGGTGCACCGATATCGCCTTTTTCTAGGCGTGGTTGACCGGAGACCAGATATCGGATGGAGTTGTGCTGCCAACTTTGTGGATTGATTTCAGATGCGGGCATCAAGCCTGCTCATTACAGAGAGATACAAGGCGATGATAGACTGTTACGGATGTGGAGAGGCATGCTGCGTGACATGTACGGCCTGATGCGGCATGTCGTAGGAGCTACGACAGCTGTTACGCAATTGAGGAGGATTGTTCATAGTTATAGGCGTAGTCGAGCTGTGGCACGTGATGGACAGTCTGCCAGTAGCAACTCAGATGCATCTCATGATCGTTCACCTCGTGGCGTGCCTAATGATCAGCATGATGCTCCACTGGCAGCATCTGACACTAATCATCATGGAGATGAGGCTGGACCATCGGTCATGTCCAGTCAGTAGCTCGTAGCATCCATCATGAGTACTAGTCATGATCATCATGAACAGGCTGGACCATCGACCACTGAGGCTGCAGTACTATTGATTAAGCAGGCCTCCACTACAACTACGCCTCATATTGATCATGTTGTACTACCACCAGCAGATGCATCCATCAGTACTAGTGATCATCATGATCATGAGCAGTCTAGTCAACCATCAACTGTCGAGGCTGCACCCAGCTTTACTGAGCAGGCCGCATCCACTTGTACTAGTGTTATTGATGTTGTTATACTACAACCAGTGCCTGATCCGTGACATTTATATTACAGTTGTATATTTTTAACATTATATATATATATATATATATATATATGGTCCATGTATTTTATGTTCATGTTGCAGTTGTACTTAATTTTCATGTTGATGATCATCATGATATAGCGCATATTGTTAGTCATGTTAGATATGTTCATTTAATGTTTAGCTTGCAGATAGATGTGTATATGTGATAGGCGCATGAGTTATTTGACATTATATTGAGATGTATATTTGATGTTTGTGTTGTGATGATGTTAATATATAATGTTAATTGAATGTGTTTATTAGTCGAATATGATGTTTGTATGATGGTTATCATGATCGTGATGATGTTTATTAATTAATTTAATATTATTAAATGACTATGATATTTATTAAATATTATGTCGTGAATGTAATTGTAATTTAAATTTTAATTCTATGTAAAATTGTAAAATTGTATTTGTATTTGTACTAATTGTAATTTTAAGTGTAATTGTATGTAAAATATTTATTAATGTAAAATTTTAATTGTAATTGTAATATTTAATTTATTCTGAAATGATTGTAATTGTATATATGAAAAATTGTAAAATTGTAATTGTAATTCTAATTATATGTAAATTTCATAAATTGTAATTGGATTTGTAAATGTAATTCTATGTAAAATTGTAAATGTAATTGTATGTAAAATTAAAATTGTAATTGTAATTCTAATCGTAATTATGTATGTGAAATTAATGTAAAATTGTAATTGTAATTTTAATTCTAATTGTAATTGTAATTTTAATTAATGTAATTGTATGAAAAATATTAATTTGTAAAATTTTAATTCTATTAATGTGAAAATTTTAATTGTATTAATATGAAATGATTTTATTAAAATATTTAAATTTGTAAATTTGCAAATAATTGTAAAATAACAAATCTAGAATAATACGAATTTTTGTAACATAAAGTTTAGAAAATAATGAAAATAAATTCATGTACTTTATAATTATCATTATTTTTTTATGATCTTACATACAACAAAAAAAAAAAACTTTAACAAGGTTGGTGCGCTTATCATCCTAACAGGCCCCGGTGCGTCGTATTAATACAACAAACCGATGCCTCACATTTACGCGTACCGAAAACGAATAAACGCAAAAAAAACCGCAACTCTATTTTGTTTAAGTTAAAAAAAAGTGGCAATTTGAAAAATGGGCGGAAAAATATTTTCGAAAATCTAATTTGATAAAATAATTCTTTAAATACTAAACACTTTTCATTATTTCACTATTTTTGCTAAAAAATTTCAGTCAGATTTTTGCAGGGGATAGACTTGGAGCAAGAGAGCACGAGGGCACTGTGGATGGCGAAATACGTTCCAACAGAAGTATTCAGACAATCAGAAACCAAAACTCTAGTGATTCAAGCCCTTTATGATAGAATTTTAAACCATTTCGTGATTAAATTTAATTCTTTTTTTTACTTTTTTTTGCAGTTTTTTATTTTTTCCTATAGTTTTATCCATTTTTACCCTGAACCCTTTATTTTTTTTGTTTTTTCCCTTCTTCTCCCTATTTCTATGATTTCAGAATTAGGGTTTTTCATTTTAGATTGACGTCCAATCCACGGGACGACTTGCATAGTCGGATCCCAATCCATTCGGAAATTGCGTGAATTTTTGAAAAAATGGATTTTTTTTTATCGATGCGCCCTACGTATGCCACTGCACTGGTGCTTTGTATTATTAGAGTGCACTGTGCAAGTTTTGTGTCATAAAAAATTGTAAACATTTTTTTAAATCCGTGTGCCAAATCTGAAATAGGGAACTGGTGCTCTCTATAACTAGGAAAGCACCATACGGTGTATTACACCATTTTTGCGGTGCATTTGTAATACCCCACGCACCGTTAGGTCTATTACATTGTTTTTGCGGTGCATTTATAATACCAAATGCACCGTACAATGTATTATACTATTTTGCGGTGCATTGTTAATATATCCACGCACTAGCAGCAGTGCAGATTTCATGAAAGGCGCACCGGCGTCTCGAGATTTATTTTCTCACTGAATAGTTGAGAATTTATTTATAAATATATTAATGAATGATATGCTACAGGTTTAAGATTGATAAATAAATGACTGACAAGATATGAAGTAACAAAAATACTGTTAACACATCAAGAAAAGCAAAAAAGGCAAGTTCTTTGTAAATTCTTTATAAAAAATATTATTTTTGAACTATATGTAACTTTAACTAATATGTATTGTTTACTGTGTATCATGCAGAGCCACAAAATGATGAAGCTCGATATGATTATTTCTGATCTATGACCAGAAGAGCGTAAAAGTTTAATGGAAAAATTGCAAAAAGATGAATCAGGTGAATGAAACAATACTATCAATCCAATATGAGTTTCTTTTTTTAATTATCATTAATAATATACTTAAAATTATTAGATAACATGTGTCAAACAGTCTACTAATTCACATTTGTTTAATGTTCTACAGGGACCAACAACTCAGAAAATGAATGTTGTTCTAAGAAAAGAAAAAAAATAGAACATGCAAATGAAAATGAATTGCTCCTTGGCTCATCTGGAGTGGTGTTGGAAGTTAACGAAAGGGGGAAAAACTTTTATAAAAGTTTGAGGGATCTAGTGGAACGAATACAACAACGTGCTTCAAATGTAATATGTAATCATTGAATTTTTCGATCATTAGGTACAATAAATAAACAATTTAGCATTAAATATTAATTTTTAAGAATTTTCTTGCAGAAAAGAAAAGAAAATGGAACCCATTCAGCACATAAAACAGGACGACAAGGAAGAAAATGGTTGATCTCTAGGTTTGTGAGTAATTGTTACTTCCTTATAACAACTTAACTAGATTTCATTTTTGTATTTTTTAAGTTTTTTTACAAAAATCATCATTGAATGTCTTCAAACAGGTGCTAACATACAAAGAAGAACCATCAGACGAATTGATTGAAATTGGGTTAAATATGGGTTGTGAGTATATGTTGGCATATCAGAATTTAATTATGGAATTTGTAAGCATCTATCGTTCTTGCTTTAATTAGTTCCGTCTATAATTAATAGAACAAAAACATCTTTTATATTAAATATATGATTTGTTATGGGGTATAAAACTTGCAAGAAATTGCGCCAACAAATGAAATTTTGAAAGATGGCATGGTACATAGTTTTGAAAGAATGTGTATAGTTTATGAGTCAATTGTTGCTATGGTACGTCATTTTTCTTTTCGATTTACATTGATGTATATTATTTAATATTGGAATTTTCATTATTCTCACCAATGTATATACACTCATTTCAGTTTATTTTTATGTTTGCAGATGGAAAGTGAAGAAGAATAAAAAAATCAACGCTGTGAACACAACATTCCTGAAAATAACCCAAGTTATGGAAGTAGCTCTAGCAGTGACAACAGTTCAAGCGAAGAATGATGATCACTATGTAATTTGGATATCAAAGCAAGGCGTTTTATTTTTTGAAATATGTCTGTGAAATCAGACATTTTGTTTAATGTAATGGACATAGTGTCCCAATTGAAAGACAAAGGGATACACATAATTGTCCCATTTTGTATGATAAAGACTGTCTTATTCATATATATATATATATATATATATATATATATATATATATATATATATATATATATATATATATATATATATATATATATATATATATATATATATATACTCATAAAATATGTTTTAATTTATTCTATTGCGTTCTTCATTGTCGCTATTGCGTTCTCCATTGTCGTTCTCAAATGCACTAATGAAAATTTAATTCATATAAATATTGTTATAAGATTATATATATGTGTCGACTTTTGATGAATAATGAATTTTAAAAAACCACAATAATTCTGATATGATATAACAAATTAATCCATACAGCACATTCAAATGCATTAATAAAAATGTAATTAATATGAATATTGTTATAAGATGTGTTGAATTTTGATGAATAATGAATTTAAAACAATCACAATAATTGGACTGTCAGAGGTGGATGTTTCTAAAAAAACCAAAATGAAAACCGTTGCGTTTATGTGTCTATATGCACCGGTGCATTTATGATTCTATGGGCATCGCACTAATACTGATTCCAGTTACAAATATCGGTGCGTTTGTGTGATACTGCGCACTGGGGCGTTTATGTATCTATAAGCACCGGTGCATTTGTAGATGCCATGTGCACTGCACGAATACCGATACCAATTATAAATCTCAGTTCCTTTTTGTGATACGGAGCACCGGTGCCTCATAAAGATACACGCACTGGTGCGCTTATATGACCTATGGGCACCGCTCAAATCCCAAGACCAATTAGAACAACCCCGTGTGTTGTATCACCGACACCAGGCCTAGTGCTGTTGTTTTCCTTAATGGCCCGGTGCATTCTCCTTCGACCGCTCCGGTGCACTGTCTACCAATACACACTGGTGCATTAAAACCTGATAAGAGCACCGATGAAAAAACATCTGTAATAACCTTCGGCCACCCATTTTTTTTAGTTGTGTTGAATTTCCATTAAAAGCTCCGCCAAAACTTCTGTTACCAGAAACAGATGTAGTAGCATATGTTTTTTTGACAATTTTGGCTAATTTTATAACACTAAAAACCTCCTTTATAACCTCCGCTAGAGGGTCGTTTCCTTGTAGTGTTGTCCTCGTATGATTTTATGCTTGGCACCTTTTCAGTGGCTCACCCTTGTCATGAGCCTTCAATTCTCCACTGCTGCATCAACTCGCTATACGTTCTATCTTACTCACTCCTATTCTCCTATATCTCTCTCCCTGTCACCCTTTCCTCAATGGTTGTTAGCTCATTGTTGCCCCTTTTCCCTGACTGCATAAAGACTCCCACTTTGGCCACCATATCGAGGTAACAAGCCCGAGTATGTTGAGGTGTAGCTTATTATCACAAGCGCAGAGGTTTTGGAGCCTAGTGATGGGCTAAGAGCTTAATTGCTTGGTACACGGAATTCACTCTAGTGAGTATCCAAGAGGAAATTGCTCTAGTGTAGCAAGACCTAGTGAATGAGCGACACTGCTTGACAAACTTCAAGGTGCTTGCCGAGGTAGTGTGTTGGACACCAGTCATGAGCCACTCCCGAGATCATCATAATCATTACATGCATAAAGTAGATCTCTATTGGCACCTCAAATTGTTGCCAGGTCAAGTGCTAGTGTGTAGGAACATAAATATAGAGGAAATTATCCACCAACTAGATGAATAGTAGGTAATAGTATGTAGAATGGACAAAAGAATCAGGAAAATTGAAGCCCACCTAGGCTACCCCTGATGTAGGTTGTTCTTCACAAGGTAACAAGGAACTGAAGCCTCATATTTTGATAAATCTTGAATTCTTCATAAGTAATATGGTTTTTCACTTCTTAGTCCTAGTTTTTTTTTGTACAATTATTATTTGAAGGAATATGATTTTTGCTTGCAAATAAAAACAAACTTACACACAAAATTTGGTTAAATGTAGTGCTCCCAACGTAATAAATCAAATATCAACTATATGTTTTTTTCCAGGATTTGGATTTCATTGGGACACTGCTAAAAATAGGACCAGGACTAAAAATCCCATACATAATTAAAAACTAAACAACCCATACAAAGTTATAAACCATAACCAAAACGTAACCTATTTCCGAACCATAGAAACGACACAAAGGCCATCCATACAAAATAACGCACACGCCAAAGCCAAAACGTAGGTGACCACAACATCACATCCAAGATCAACACTTAACAACCAAAATCTAAGACCATCAAAAGAACAAGGACCTGGTTGAATGATCCAAATATAAACGAAAAAGCCTCTAGACTACTAGATGACTATCATAAAGTCTAATCATTCTTAGAAGAGGAAATTGTGGCCAAAAGTCTCGCACTTGACCCTAGTGGATCCATCATATTTCCATTGTCAAACTCACAAGCAATATGACCCTCCACATACGCCAGGAAAGAATCATTCTCATCCAAACAAAATCTCCTATTTTTGAGCATCCTTTCTAGATATCTTCCAAGGTGGCAAAGACATTGTATCTCTCGACCTGCTTCTATTTTAGGACTAGATCCAACAATGTTTTCATTTTACAGTGCAATGCTATTGAATTTAAGTATTGCTTCTTCTTTCCCTTGGCGTGCTCACAGTCAAGAATCCATGTTGACACGTCCTCTAGGATTTCTCAATAAGAATGGGATTATTGCTCAATTCCTGCGTATGCCTCCAATTTCTAGTTTTCCATTCTCATCTTTAGAGAAACAACATTGAAGTAGGTGGCAATCAAATCATGTGCAAAGAGTCTCCCCCCTCTCTGCCCTTTTGGGGCACTACTACCTCCCCCTATTCGCAACACATTATTTGTCTTGAGCATGACCAAGACACTAGGGGCACACCTGGAACACCCACTAAAAATTCCATGACCTATAAATAAACAATAGAAGAAACTTGATGAACCCACTTTAGGATCAAGACTTAAACCTACTAAATCATTCCCGTAACTCAATATACATGTTTCAACCTCAATTGAGGCAGTTGTAGAGACAATAAAGGTCACAAGAACCTCAACGAAAGACCCACTCCCAAATACCATGAAACAATGGGATAGACTCAGATAAAACACAAAATCCCGGAAGCTAGAAATGGACAGACAAAAATGACAATGAATATCAAAGAGCCCAACTAATCTCATAATGAAATTCACATAGAGTTGCCACAAAATTTTCTTTAAAACAAACTCATGCTCTAGTGCACCCATAATCAAGAATCCCTAGAAATAACTACACATAAAAACTACCAAGGTCCCTTGACTTCTTTCAACAGACAAAGAATGGAATTCAACAAATGGACACACTAACCCTAACAACACAATCCCGGGAAACAAGCTCTTCAAAATAAAATAACCAGAATATAAAGAAAATTTACCTGAGATTTCACGCTGGTATAGTAATTTGGCATACTCACTGTCCCACTACAAATCCCGGTGCCAAAGAACTGTGTACATACCCGTTCACCAGGGAAGCTCCGTTGCATCTCCCAATTCCCATGTAGACAGACAATCTCACCTCCTTTAACTTCAAATAAATATCCACACTAGGAACCAAATCACTCCACCGTCACACCTATAACAAAGAACATGCAATGGGAGGCTGAGGATGAACCCTTTCCTCTACTAAAACCATCAAAGGCATACTCCAGAACCTTCATGTAGTCGTAGATAAATACAAATTGCCAACTATTGCAATGCATGGAAATGCATGTAAGGGAAAGCCACACCCCCCTAACTTTAAATGAATATCACGTATGGGGGGTGGTGGGAAATGCCCCCAAAGCCCCCATCTCGTCTATATTAACACCCCCATCGGGGGCTAGAATTTTACACTTAAAAATAACTTTTTGTCAACAATTTTTTTGAATTTTAGAATCACAACTTTAATTTGTATATATTAATAGTTGTTAGAAAATTCATTTATGTAAAATTACGATTTCATTTGAAATGTTAATAATTTAAACTTAAGCCTTACAATCACGTAACATATTATCAATTAAGAATTAAATTATTATTAGTTCACATTTTAAAGAAAATGTTAGGAATGACTACACCTCCTCTATGCATAGTGATAACAACTAGGGTTTAGCCTTAGATGCTCATAGAAGCTTCCTTGGACTCAATATTGATGGATTTCCTTATTTCTAAAATTATTTAACAATGATGGAGGGGTCTACATCCAAATTTGTTGAATTTAGAGCCACAAGATAGCTCACATCGACCACTTTGGAGGGTCATTTGCATGTTCTTTCAAGGGTTCAATCATTGGTTTCACTAGTAGTCAAAAGAGATGCCAATACTCCTCTTGTTTGGTGTAGGAAGAATTGGATTTATCCTTTCCCATGGTGAAATATGTTATTGATCAAAAAACCTTTCTCAATGGTTATCCTTTAGTTTCCTAGTTTGATTCTTTTTAACCTCATCTATTTAATCCTCTCATCCAGGTTGTAAAAATAATGAAATGAAAAGCAGGAAAGAAATGAAACACACACATAGATAAATATAATATAAGCACAATAATATAGTGAAAACCCAAATTCTATTCATAAATAAAATAACAAAATAATGTAGAACACAATTTGTCTAGAATGATGGTAGCTATCTCTAAAGAGAGAGAGAAATGAAAACTAAACACATTCGCAAAAGCTATTACAAGAGGCACAAATAATAGCCTTTTAACATGAATAAAGAGCCCTATAGGTCTAAAACTGTAACTCTATAAGATGAAGCACCAAAAGGTTTCCAAGCTCCAAGTGGTGGAAACCAAGAAAATACTAGGGGGGGCAGGGGTGAATTAGTATTTTAAAATGTTTAAAAATTAATATTTAGTCAAAAACACATTCAACAATGCTATAGTGCACCAATCACATAAATTTTGAACACAAGATGTTTATGTGGAAACCCATACAGGAGAAAACCACAATTTATTTTTTATTATGATGTAAATGCAACACCAACTCCAAATTACTTCAAATTATTTAGGCGCCAACTAGCAAGAGGATCCAATGTTGAAAATGGCACTAAGAAAGTTTATAATATATTTCCCCCTTGAATCAAATTAGAATAAAATTGTAATTCCACATCACATGACAACTTGTACACGTTAACTAAGTTAGTTTGACTTAGTTGGTTCAGTTAATTCGAGTTGAGGGTCTAACTTGAGTCATGTAGAGTAGTTCCTGCTTTTTAGGATCCCTGGTTGAGCTTATTTTGAGTTGTAATTAATTAACTCAGTTTATCTGAGTTAAAGTCAATTTAACTAGTTCCAACTATTGGAGGAACTAGTGAGAGGTCAAAGTGGGGAACTTGAACTTGAAACACATGCAATGGTCAATGAAATAACTGATAAATCAACCATAAATAACTCATGCATGTCAAATCATAGAAAGACCCAGTGGAGATTGGAGTTCAAGGGTAGTGTACTATCAGTTGTATAGTCTTCCAAATTGTACAGGTGGTGCATGCAGTCAGAGGAAGGCCTTAGATGAATTTCATATTTGTGGATGAGAATTTACCTAATTAATAGGGGCTAATTATCCAAGGAAACATCCTAAGGATATAGGGATCCTGTGAGGCAGAAAATTGGTTAAGTATTGGCTTAGGCTTGTCTAGGAAGTAATGAGATAGATAGAGAAAGTGAAAATGTTTCTATGGTTTGAGAAAAACATTGTAATCTTATCATATTTTTTGACTAATGCAATATACAAATAATGGGTTTTTTAGTTGTGGCTTTCCCCGGGAAATCATTCTGTAGTGTGTGATTGAAATTATTTCTCTTGTATGCTTTGTGATTTTGTGATCGTAATTGGTTTCCGCAATTGGTAGAGTAGATTCAAGTCTATTTTTTTAACATATTACAATTAGTAGTTTGAATCTACAAGGAATTTCTACATGGTATCAGAGCTGAAATCACTATAGAAGAGAAGAATACAAGTTTGTACTTGCAGGATTAACAAGTTTTGCATATTTCTTCTCTAGAGATAGCAACAAGATCAAGATGGCGTTCTATGGTGTGAGGATCTAGTATGCCCTTGAGGGTAGCTCAAATTACATTACCTGGAGAGATCAGATGGACGCAATCTTGGAGGACAACGGATTGAAGGAGTTCATTGACAAGGACATTCTAAAACCAACTCTAGCTGATGCACAAGACCTAGCAAAGTGGAAGAAATGCGTAGAAAAGGCCAGAAGTATTCTACTGGAAGGAGTTCGAGATCATATTGTCTCGAACCTCCATGGAAAAGAAACTCCATATGCAGTGTGGAAGGCCTTAATAGATTTGTTGAAAACAACAATGACCACATGAAGTTGGCACTAAAGGATAAGATCAGGAAAATCAAGATGGCGAAGGGAAACACTGTAATACCCCTCATTTGTTACATCACTATGTTAGTAAGTTTATGTAAAGTGGCAGAAAAACCATGAAAAGCATTGGAATTATGTGAATGAATATATTTGAATAAAAAAATGAATAAATGGGATGCATGTGTTTGGGAATGAGACACCTAGAAATGAGAGGCTTGCCATTCTTTCATGATAAAAATTGTAGATGGAATCCTTGATAAGCTTAATGGATGGGAGAGAAAGATACATTAAGCTTCTTAGCTAGATAAAGATGCTAAGCTTGGAGAAAAACATAAAAGTCATGGGAGATAAAGATGAACTTTTATGGAAAAGCCTAGGCAAGTGACTAAAAGATCCACAAAAGTGGGATGCCGCTAAAAAAGTAACTTTATCATAAAAGACAAGTATTCAATACTAGATGAAAGGATCAACAGAAGTGGTTAAATCCTTGGGGACCAACCATTCTCAGCTCATGAGTGAACGGGAGGAACTCAATTCTTGGTTGGGTGGTGGTGTTATAATTCCCAAGTGACGTACCAACGATTATGCTAGTTTGAATTAAATGTGTTATGTGGTTGTTTTGGTCTCACTTGTTTTATATTTCTGTTTCTTGATATAATTTCCTTTGAAATTACATGTAGACATGGATAATTCTATTCAAATTAGGGGGATAGCAAATTATGGTAGTATGATGCATGTGAGATTATGGATTTAGATGGATTACTTAATTCTATGATTCCAAAAAAATTAGTATAAATAGGTTACACGGTACATATGCTGGTGGATAATTGTTATCCCAAATATTTTTTTTGAGCTAAAGGTGTCAGATCTAAATTTCCTTTGGAAATTTAAAGGATGATTAAGTAAAGTTAAAGGTTGGCGGATTAATATTTTCCTGGCACCATTTCCAGACCAACTATTTGGTTATAGGTTATGTTTACCATTCATTTGATGAGTATTGTTGAGTAGTTGTTTCATTCGACTTATTAATAGTTTCTGACTCACAAGCTTTGAAGTTCAAGGGATTAAATGTGAATTTATGTCGCATGCATACTTACCATAGTTTTATATGATGATCAGTTTCTGATGCATGCATGATTTTTATAGTCAGATTCCTAAAGAATTAGGAATGATAGCCGCATAAAGCCTTATTAGTAATTTTTGAGATTGACTTGGTTGCATATGTATATATGAATATTTATATAGGCATATATAATTTGAGATAAATAAGAAGAAGAGTAGATTTAGTTTCTGGAATATATTTCCAATATGGTCATGAGATTGCATGTGTAGTCCTGTTAGTGAGAAGGGGGCATGTAAGTATTTAGATACACCCATGAATAAAAATTGGAAGGTAATTTGGTTCATAGAATATACTATTATGTTGTGAATTCAAAGGAAGTAATGGACGCAGTAGAGTAATGTTTAACGAGAATCCCAAAGGGGAATCTTGTAGATCGTTACTCCAAAACTAGTGAGGGAAGTAAAGTAGTAATATAATAATTTTCCTGTAGAGCGAAAAAAATATGAAAACGCAACAAAGGCCTTGGAGGTTAAGCTGGGACCTAGAAAATGGGTTTTAGCATCGAACCATTCAATGGTTAACTAAACAAAATTAATGCAATGTTAAGCGAGCAGGCCAAAGAAATAAATAGAAATGAGGCATTTATCCACGATATTAGTAACAATACTTTCTGCAAGACTCGTGGCTATGGGAGTTAAGAGGCTTATAAAAATAATGAATTTAACTATGTAATTCATATTTTGAATTAGTAAAAAGTGCAGGGAACAAAGTAAGACGCTTATAGTGTGGAAACAATTAGCATGACATTATAAGTAACATATATATATCAGTTGCAAGTAACAAGATTTTTCCTTATGAAACAAGGATCAGTGATGAACCTGAATGAATCCATATTGATCATAGAATTTAAGTTGAAGTTTAAACCATAGATGATAAACTACCATATAATTTTATACACATGGATAATTGTATTACCGAGTTATTATCTTTTAGCCGTTTTTCCGCTGATGCATTTCAAACATATATAACAGATCATTTAATAACAGTCGAGGCCTAACGTAACTAGTATTAGAGTGGTGTTTAAGCACTATGGGCTAAATATAATAAAACATAAGCAGTTCTGGAAAAAAAAAGAAGAGAATGTGAATTAAATTCATTAAAATGCAGCATGGGCTCTGAGAATCATGAATCAAATAGATCGATGTTAAAATAGTTAATTATCTACTGCATGTAGAGTTAGACAATCAGTTAAGTAAGCGTTGAGTTAGTCGAGTGATGTGATAGATGAATTTGGTATGTGAGTTAGATAGTTAGTTAAATGAGTGATAGTCAAGTTGAGTTATGTAAGGCCGTAGTCTAACTAGCTAGAGGAATCGCCCTGAAAATCATGAAAATTCCGATAAGATTTTCAGAAAATCCGGCAGGAATTTTTCTAAATCCATGTTATAACTATCAAAGTTTAATATTTTGGGTGTTCTACAGGTTTTTGATGGTGCTGAATCCATTACCAATGTCAAAATCAGGATTCAAACACTGTTTCTGCAAGATTTTTTAAATTTTTTTGGCCCGGATTCCGGCCAATTTTGACCGTCCGGGCAATTCCTCCGGCTCGTTAGACGACTCCTTATGTAAGTGTGTACATGTCAAGTTAAGTTAAATACTCTTAACCAAGTTCATTGTATTCAGATTAAGTGAGATTAAAATTTATTGATTAATAGAAAAACTGCAACTCGTGTATAAAATACTTGTGTTAATTTATATACTTGTGAAATACTTATGTTAATTTATATCCTCTGCCTTAAAAAAATAATTTTTTTTTCACTCACGGGGGTGCGCAATCGGTTTACGAAATACATAGCCCACCCACTGTGAGCAGGTCAACCCACCGGTCAAGCTTGCGTTAGTTTGGTTTACGAAACACTGAGCAGGTCAACGCATGGGTCAAGCTTGCCTTAGTTTTTAAAAGGAGTACACATTTTTTTTTAGGCACATTGATTAGGCTTTTAAAAGGATTACCTATTTCCTAAAGGAGTATTTACCTTTTCACAAGGTTTGGAATATTTACAAATATTTTTGATAAATCTTGGTAGTCTTATAAGGTTTAAATAAAAAAAAAAAACAACTAAAATAAAGTTTTTAGAGAGGTTTATTATAAAAGTTATATATATATATATATATATATATATATATATATATATATATATATATATATATATATATATATATATATATATATATATATATATATATATATATATATTATAAAAGGATTTATTATATAAAAGCAAATGTAAGGGTGTTTTTAAAGGAGCTTTGCAAAGCATATAAAAGAGAAATTTAGGGTTTTATTAGAGAAGATTTTTTTTGAAGTAAGATGGCCACATCAAGTTTTCAGTCACAACTTTCTTCTTTCACTAGGAAAGATTGTGATGTGTGAACCATTAAAATGAAGACCATGTTAAAAGCGCATGATGTTTGGGATCATATCAAGTTTGGGTTTGCAGAATCTCAGGATGACGCAGAAGAACGAGCCCTCAGTAATGCAGAGAGGGAACAATGGAAGAAAGACAAGAGGAAGAATGCACAAGCGTTTCTTCTTATCCAGGAAGGAGTGGATCGAGCAATGTTCCAGAAGATAATGATCACTTCTTCAACCAAGGAAGCATGGGAAACTTTGGCAACAAGTTATCATAGTATGACCAAAGTTAATATTGTTAAATTGCAGAATACTAGGAGAGATTTTGAAAGTCTGCAGATGAAAGAGACATAAAACATTGATTCTTTCATGAATCGGGTCATGTCTGTAGTAAATCAGTTAAAAATTTATGGTGAAGATATTAAAAATCAAACAATGATTGAGAAGGTCCTTAAATCTTTGTGTACCAATTTTGATGTTGTGGTAGCAACCATAGAAGAAGCCAAGGATTTAGAAAAATTGACAGTTGATGAGTTGACGGGATCACTTCTATCACATGAGGCAAGGATAGACAGAAATAAGGGTTCCACTTTAGAAACTGCCTTCACAATTCAAGTTTATATTTCAAGAGGTCGAGATAAAGGTTGATCGAGAGGCAGAGGACGAGGCGGAAGTTATGGTGGTCACAAAGATGGTCGAGAAGAGCATGAATATCAAAGTGGAAGCAGCAACAACATAAGATTAAAAAATAATCAAAGGTTAAATGGTATTATTTCAATAAATTTGGTCACTATGCTCGTGATTGCAGGAAGAAGATAACTAATCAAGGAAACCACAGAGCTAATGTTAGTACAAGCAATACTAAATCCATGTTCCTAGCATGCAACACAATGCATGAACCATCTGATAAGGTGTGGCTATTAGAGAGTGGTTGAAGTAACCACATGACTACAACAAGAATTTGGTTGAAAATTTGGATCAATCGGTGAAGACAGAGGTAAATTTGGGGACTGACAAGACTGTGGATGTAGATGACAAAGGAGTGGTCAACATTCTAATCAAGCAGGAGGAGCCAAAGAAAATATCAAAGGTATATTTTTTCCCTGGACTCAAACATAATATGATAAGCATTGGTCTAAGAGTGTGTTATTTATGACAAACCCCCAAGCAAACAACTGATAGCAAAGGTCCAGACGACGAGGAACAAACTCTTTCCTTTAACTATGAACTACAACGATTATGTTAGTTATTTTACAATTGCATGTTCTAATGATTACTGGTTATGGCACTTTCGGTTTGGACACTTTCACTTTTTCGGTTTAATATTGTTGCAACAGAAACATATGGTCAGAGGATTACCTCCCATCAAACAACCTGCTAGCACTTGTGAGTGTTGCATCTTGGGATAGCAACACCGTGAAAGTTTTCCAAAGGGTGTTTCATACAAAGCAAAGAAGCCACTTGAGTTGGTGCATATAGACTTGTGTAGACCTATGAGGACACAATTGATTGGTGAAAGTTGTTACTTCCTCACTTTTATTCATGACTATAGTAGAAAGAATTGGGTTTACTTCTTGACACAAAAGTATAAAACCTTTGCAAAATTCAAAGAGTTCAAATCCTTAGCAGAGAACCAAAGTGATCGACAGATCAAGGTATTGAAATGAAATTGTGATGGAGAATATGATTCGAAAGCATTCCATGAGTATTGCAAACAACATGGAATGAGAAGACATTTTACAACCAGATACACACCACAACAGAATGGTGTAATAGAGAGGAAAATCAGAACAATCATGAACATGACAAAGAACATGTTGAAAGCAAGAAACTTGTCTAATGAGTATTAAGTAGAAGTAGTTGCATGTGTTGTTCATGTGATAAACAAATCTCCTACAAATAGTGTGATGAACATAATATCAAAAGAAGCATGGTCAGGTATGTCCTGCAGTGTATCTCATTTTAGAGTTTTTGGATGTGTAGCCTATGCACATGTTCCTACAGATAAGAGGAAAATTAGATGATCAAAGTGAAAAATGCATATTTACTGGTTATAACGAGCAGTCAAAAGCTTACAAATTGTATAACCATGTCACCAAGAAGACAATAATTAGCAGAGATGTTGTGTTCAAAGAACAAGAGTCATGGAATGGGACTGTAGACAAACCAATCGATGCACAAGCACCATTGATGGAAGAGGATGATGTAGCAGAAAAGGAGCAACAAGAATCAAGAGATCAAACACCAAACAGAGTCACACCAGCAAGGAATCCAAGATTTTCAGAGAAGCATGGATCTTCAAACAGGTCAACAGACTAGAATTCTCCAAGCAGCCAATCAAGTAATGAATCAAGCAATGGTAAGAAAAATATGGGAAGTTTAAAATATATTTATGATGATTTGGATGTTAGTTCAAATTTTGCATTGTTGGCATTCCAACCTTCTTCGTTTGAAGAAGAAATCAGAGATGAAAATTGGGTGCAAGCCATCGATGAAGAGATAGATTCTATTGAAAATAATGATACATGGGATTTGGTTAATTTTCCAAAGGATAAAAACCTCATTGGTGTGAAGTGGGTGTACAAGACAAATATGAATGAGAAAGGTGAAATTGACAGACTTAAAGCAAGACTTGTAGCAAAAGGATTCTCGCAGCAACCGGGAATAGACTTTGGGAAACATTTTCTCCGGTAGCCAGATTGGATACTGTAAGAGCAGTTCTAGCGACAACAGCTCAAAAAAAAGTGGAAAGTGTATTGGATGGATGTCAAATCAGCCTTCTTGAATGGAATTCTAGAAGAATAAATTTATGTGCAGTAGCCTCTAGGTTTTGAAGTTGAAGGTAAAGAAGATAAAGTTTACATGTTGAAGAAAACACTCTATGGACTGAAGCAAACACCTAGAGCATAGCATAGCAGAATTGATAGTTACATGATTAAGAATGGATTTTGCAGAAGCAACATTGAGCCTACCTTATAGACAAAGGTAAATGATCATGGAAAAATTTTGATTGTTTTCTTATAGGTTGATGATATGATATTTACAAGTGATCTTGAGTTAGATGAATTTAAAGCAGCCGTGATGAAAAAATTTGAGATGACAGATCTTGGTCTCATGAAATATTTTCTTTGCATTGAAGTTGAGCAATCTAAAAAAGAAATTTTTATTTGTCAAAATAAATATGCAAGAGATTTGTTGAAAAGATTCAGGATGGACAATTGCAAACTTGTACCTACACTAGTTGCAATAGGTACAAAGTTAAGTAAGGATGATGAAGGATCAGATGTCAATCCAACTGTATTCAAAAGATTTGCTGGCAATCTCATGTATCTCAAGAGTAATTTTGATTTCCAAATTTATGGAGACTCCAAAAGACATACATTGGAATGTTGGAAAAATAATTCTGAGATACATAACAGGAACCAGAGATTGTGGCATAATGTATGCAATTACAGAAAAGAAATATTTGATTGGATACACAGATAGTGATTTTACAGGAAGTTTAGATGATCAAAAGAGCACATCCGGTTATGTGTTTCATCTTGGTTCAGGTGTGATAGCATGGGCATATAAGAAGCAACCCATTACGACACTGTCATCAACAGAAGCAGAATATGTAGTAGCAACTTCAACAGCATGTAAAGCAGTATGGTTAAGAAGAATATTGGATGGACTCAAGCATAAACAACAAGGATCATCAACGATACATTGTGAAAACACATCAATGATTGCACTATCCAAGAATAGTGTGTTTCATAAAAAGATTAATCATATTGATACTAGATATCACTTTATTACAGAACTTGTGAGCAATGGAGAAGTTCACTTGAAACCTTGTAAATCTAGTGATCAATTGGCTGATATATTTATAAATTCATTAACGATAGATGTGTTTTAGTTTCACAAAAGAAAGGCAAATGCGTAGTAGACAGATAAGGAAAAACGTTAGGGTTCAGCTGGGTGATTCGACGTCGTTGATGTCCAGCAGAGAATCTGAGCCGTTAGAACTCACTGCCTCGTGTGCAATAAAATCCATGTGAAAAAGTACCAAATCCACATACGCTCATGTGCGTGCCACAACCATATTGGTTATGGAATACAAATGTCGGGCACTAGCAGAGCCTCGACCCTTACATACCATTTTCTAGTGACAGTTAATTCAGGCCATGAACGTCTGATTTTCATTCACATGCACGTAGCGCCCCACCAAGAGGGGGTAGTAAGCAGTTCCCGGTGTGCAGGGGGGTCTCTGTACCGTTAGGAGGCTCCCTTTCTACTGGCAATACCTGATATTGTCAGCGCGACAAATCTCCCTTTAGGGGCTGACCTCCCGCACCTTCCCTTCTCCCTTTTGGATGCATGTGTGGAGCTATATTTTGGTGCACTTCTCTTTCCCATTTGCTTTCAAGTCTTGTCCCTTTCATAATTTATGTGGTGATGAATATACAGGTATCGTTAAGTTTCCTCAACCAGCTTATCAACAGTGTTACATCGACTCATGTCATTTACCTATACCAATTTCCCACTATGGAAAGGATGCCATGTCGTTCGTTAGATACTTATACTATGAGGGCTTCGTGCACTCGATTGGCCGACATGAATTTGGCCTTATAGCTTGTAAAATATCCCTAATGAACTTGGAAGCGAAGATGCGAGTTTTCTCTATTATACCACTTATTTCTCTTGGGCGTCAGTTAATAGAAAACTAGGGCCATATAGATCAAAGGCTGGCAGCAGTACATAAGTCTGAGATCGGCTGGTTTTTCGCATAGAAATTTACAACATAAGATGGGATGGCAGCAAGGTTGGGTTGTGGAATGAGTCCGAAAATATAAGGTTGATTAGGTATAAATATTGAGTAATGTTTTTCTAAGTGTTAATATTCTATTTAGTCCATCGAAATATATCCTTAGATGTATCGACCATTCCCGGTAAGGTAGGGTGGACATACATTAATGTGATATGGTAACCAAATCAAAGGATAGCTCAATGCACGGTGAAGAGTTTAGTGGTGTAGAGGTTATATAATATAGGAATGGGATCCAAGCATTAGATTTATAGTATGGTTAGATAGGGTTAGGAAAATAAAAATATAAGAGGAGTTATGAATTTGGAATTAAGGTTATAATGTATATAGCTTATGTTTCAAAGTTAAGATTAGGCACATGTACAAATAAAATGGGAATCCCACGTATAGGTTAGAAAAGTATACACGGGGTAATGTACATGTATAATGACACGTTATCCATAACCAATGAAGGAATACATTCAAGTTAGAATGGAAATACACCTTTACATACTAATTTGACAAGAGATAAGACTAGCCATGTAAGCATTAACATAATCGAGAAGTTATGGTTGTTTAATGGGCATATGTTTATATAATACTAAACCTACAAAAATAGGGGCATGAAAGTAAAAAATAAATCATATAATGATATACTAAGAAGGAAAAAAAAAATTCTAAGGGAGATCTATGACAAACATAATGTGAAAGTACTTCACCAAGTTCACTCAATGTCAGAATGAGTTTGGAAGTGTTGGTGTTACAGTTGCCGAAGATGCTCTCATGAGCCTAGTACTTCTAGGCCTTCCCAAGAGCTGGAAAAGCTACCATGATTTGGTAAATGGGAGGCAGAAGCTACCAAAGTGGGAGAGTTTTTTGTCCGACTTGGTGCAAGAAGAGATTTAGCGAAACGCCAGAGATGGATCCTCATCCAAGCATGACGATGAGGATAATTGTGCCTTGGCTAGAAAGGAAAAGAATGGGAAAGGGATGTCATCCCATTCAAAATCAGATTCTGGTTAGGCAGGCAAGAAGAAGGACTTGTCAAACATTAAATGTTTTCACTGTCATGAGCCGGGACACTACTCCACGAAGTGTTTGCATAAGAGGGATGATAGGAAGCCCTCAGGAGGAGCAGCAGGTGAAGCAATTGCTTCACAATTCGAGTTGGATTTTACCCTCATCGCATGCATGGTGTCATTGGTGATGGGTAGTGTTTGATACTTGGATACTAGAGCTTCATTCCATATGACCAAAAACAAAGAGTTCTTGAATGACCTGGAGGAGAAGGACCTCCATATGCACATCGAGATGGAAGACAATGGAAGGTATAGGATGATCAACATCGATACTGCTACTTTTAAGAGGGAGTCTAGTTATCCTCTCATATTGAAAGATGTCATGTATGTTCTTGGTTTGAAGAGGAACTTAGTTTCAGTTGCTATGTTGGAAGACTATGGCTACAATTTGATTTTTAGCAAAGGAAATGTGTTCCTTCATCACATAACCACGGGAAAAGTGGAGAATATTGGGGTTCAGGTAAAGAACCTCAAAAAATTGGATGTAGAATATTGTGCTGCTTTGAGCATGAAAGCGGAGAAGGTGCAGAGCTGAGACATCAGTGAGTTATGAGATATAATATTGGGCCATCTACACCATGGAGCTTTGAAGATCATGCAATAGATTTCTATAGGACTTACCAAGGGTGCACTTGTGCAGCATGATACATGCAAAGGGTGTACATTGGGGAAGTACACCAAATCCACCTTTGATGATAAGGACAGTCAAGCACAAGCGATACTTGAAAGAGTTCACTCAGATGTGTGTGGACCATACTTGATAGCCTCCATAAGCAATCACAAGTATTATGTGATATTTGTAGATGGTTTTTCATACAAGTGTTGGGTATCCTCCATGTAGAAGAAAGATCTGACGTTCTCAAAATTTTGTGAGTTCAAAGCACTTTTTGAGAAAGACACATGCAGGAAAGTGAAAGCTCTCAGGAACAACAATGGTGGAGAATATGTTTCTAATGAATTCAAGAACTTCTGTGCATCAGAAGGAATTTGATGGGAGTTGATAGCACCCATAACCCACAGCATAATGGGGTTGCAGAAAGGAAGACCAAAAGTGGGAGATGCACAAGTGATGTTACATGATTAGGGCCTACCGTTGCATCTGTGGGATGAAGCATGCAACACAATTGTATATGTGTAGAAAAGGAGTCCTCATCGAATTCTCGAGATGAGTACACCAGAGGGATATTTTTCAAGTAAGAAAATAGAGGTGGCACACTTTAGAATCTTTGGTTCATCAGTTTACTGTCATGTCTCCAGGGATGCACAGAAAAAGCTAGAACCAACAACTGAGTTGGGCATATTTGTGGGGTACACTAATACACCTCACAACTATAGGGTGTACCTGCCATCTCATAGGATGAAAGTGGCTCTACAGATCGGAAATTCGATGAAGGGAAGGCCATGTAAATTTCCATTGAGAAGGAGCTTTAGTTGCATGCAACTGATGAGATTTTAGATCCAAAAGAAGAACCTCAAGATGTGGAGCAACAATAAGCAGAGAAGCAGAGAGTGGAGGAACCCACTCATGCACATCCAAAGATGGAAGGAAGTGCACCAGAGAGGCTGACATGTTGATGCATAATGCTAGAGAGAATGTGGGAGCACCCACATCACAATGCAAGTAGAGAAGGTCCCTAGATTGATACACTGGGTGCATGGCTCTTATGAGTGAGAGTGTAGAAATAGAGCCATCCTCATTCGAGGAAGCAATACAAAAACTAGTATGGATTGATGCCATGGTAGAGGATTATGACTCCATTATCAGGAACAATGCATGGGAATTTTTTCCAAGACTGGAGGACAAATCAATAGTAGGATCGAGGTGGATATACAAGGTGAAGCAAGCAACAAATGGGAGTGTCGAGAAATACAAGGCCAGATTTGTGGCCGAGGGGTTCTCTCAGGTGGAGGGAATAGATTACGAGGAGATCTTTTCTCCAGTAGCAAGGTGTAGGGAATATATTACGAGGAGATATTTTCTCTTCAAACCAATCACCCACATCATCAACATTTTTTGAGTGAGTTAGTGTGCAAGGGAGGCTTTGAATGACACAATGTCATAGGTTCAAAACCCAAGGAGAGCCATGCCCACCACCACCAATGATCATTTTGGGTTGAACTTGTAGCTAGGAAGGTAGAAAGGATTTTTTCAACCTCGATCTTTGTAGTGAATTCATAAGCTCCGCCATTGGTTTTTGTCGAGAACTAGTATTAGATAAGATCATAAGCATTGGGATTTCCAACCGTCTTGACTCTTCATAACACATTTAGACAATTATCTCTACATGAAAATGATGTATAAATATTTTTATATGAAGAAAAACCTTTTAAATACCAACTCTCTAAGTGGTAGACCAACCAAGCTCATACAACAGAGGCGAAGACGCAGATAGTGACAATAATGGAGATAGAGGTGGAGGTGATTAAGAATGCCCCAACCAATGTCAAAGTTGGGGAAGACATTAAAGATCTACCAGGGGTGGCTTAAACTCACGACCAATGATCAAATTTGAAGGAATTGTCTTAATTTCAACATTTAGAAAGACATATATTCATGCAACCCTTCCATAATGAAAAGCTTTAAAAAAAATTACATTTCTATTGACAACACTATATTATCTATACATTTCATTTTATATTCAATCAAATTTGATCATTGCTTGCTTGCACATGTGCTTAGTACTTCCCAAATCAATTCTCTGCAATTTTAATGAATTATGGCTATTGTAAATTTAATGAAACTTAATGGATTCGTAATGGATTTGTTGATAATTTTTTTATAACTCACCAATTCAATAGTGTGCTTAGTACCTAAACATATGTTTAGTACTTAAATCAATTCTTTATGATTTTAATGGATCTTGGCTATGGTAAATTGAATGAAAGTTAATGGATTCATAATGGATTTTGCCAGTAATTTCTTTATAATCACCAATTCAATAATTTCAATGGACTTTTCTTCAATATTATAAATTAATATAAAATATTTAATTACTATTTTATTACAGGAAAATTAAACTAAACTAAATATAGTTGAAATAAAAGAGAATAAATGTAAAGTATAAACTAACAAAATAAAATAATAAAGAGACACCAGGAAAAGAGGTAATTTCAATGATCACAATTCGATTATTATAGTATTTTTTTTGTCCGATTATATCACCGGAATTTTTTTTGTCCGATTATTATAGTATTCAAAATCTCAATCACTATCACTATTATATCACCGGAATAATGATATTAGAGGCAATGACTGAAAATCAAAAGCAAAAAATGAGGATATTAAAAAAAGTTATGCTTATCTTGAATAAAGTAAAAAAAACCAAGGGCACAAGAGATTACCTCCTATGAGTTGAGAAAAGCGTTGACCTTGTATTATACAAGGTGTAGGAAATTACCCTATGATTACTTGGAGAAGGTTCACTGATATTGGATTAGCTTAATCTAGAAGGTTTACATATTTTGACGTAATGTGTAAATAAAACACAAAGTGATTTTCATATTTTTTTTGGAAATTAACATGATTATATTCTTGATGAGATGGTGATGTTTTTTTATTTAAATTATATTTTTGAATGTATAAATAAATTGAACTTATTGAAGAACTCTAGGATGTGGATTTAACAACTTAAATGATAATTATCTTAATTTCTAACCTGACTTAACCAAAAATTCAGTTAAAAAGATGCTAGGAAAAGGCCGAGGAAGTCACATAGATAAATTACTACAAACATAAATATGATATTGTATCATCACACACTGGAAGGAATTTAATGTGTAAATAAAGCATTTAGTGAAGGGATAGGTTGTACAAAAGATCATTTTTTAAATAAATCTGTAGAAAGAATAGAACATTTAGTGAAGGGTTAGGTTGTGTAGAAGATCATTGCTTAAACAAATCTTTCAAAAGGTTAAGGTGTTCCCTTGGTAGGTAGCAAGAAAGGTTGTTTCTAGTTAGTTGGATGGTAAATTTGGTGTAACATTTCTAGAGAAATGTGAGGAAAATAGCTAGAGATATCTAATTCAACTCAACTAAAAATATATAATTCAACTTAGTTCCAACTCAGCTAAAGGTTGAAAATATTTCCTAATTTATTTTTATGTTCATTCCATAGCCACAAGTCTCTCTAATTCATCTTAGCTCCAACCCATCTCAATTTTGAAAATATTTCCTAATTTATTTATATGCTCCTAGTAAATTTAACACTTTTGTTGCATGTTATAAAATTTGCTTATTTATGTTGGAAATACTGAGAGGGGGGGTGAATCAGTATTCCTTTCAATTAGAGCATTAGTTAATCTTCAATTATTATCAGTGTTTGTACAATGATAACAAAAACAAAAGGAACACAAATGCACACAGTTTTTAAGGTGGAAACCCTCTCTGGGATTAAAAAACACCTGAATGCTTTTCTAATAATTCTTTAATATTCAGCTCGAATTGAAAATAAAGCTCCAACTTCCTAGAATCTAGAAAACCATTCTTCTACAGCTCCCATTGGATGGACGCTCCAATGCCAAGATTCTTCAGTAGTCAATTGAATGGATGTCTCAACACCCAATGAGATACAACTCACCCTAACACCACCCTACCACCCTGAATTTTTCACAGGCTTGAACCTATTGGTGACTTCATGCACCAGCTTAGCACCACCCTACCACCCTATAGAAGAATAAAAGAAGAATGGACTCCCGTACCAGGGAAAATGGTCCACTTTATAATGATATAGAATGATGTAGAAGAAGAAGACACACTAGACCATAACCCCAACTATGACACAACCACCTAATGATGATCCTAGACCTCTCGACACTGCCTCTTCAACTCTTGGCAGATAGACACTAGTACAATTTTTACAATGATACCTTTATAGTGACTGTATGCAGTGCTGCCCACTTGAAGTCTTCATGTGATGAATTTATTGCTACAGTTCTTCACATTGATTGCTGATCTTTTCATGCTACCCTCTGCTGCACCTTGCTTTGCTTTGCTGCCCTAGAAAGTCTGGTCCTTTGTAGCCCTTGAGAACACATGATCTAGCTTTTTCTTCCCTTCTAAGAGCTCGATATTGAATCTGGTGTATATTTGCTATTTCAGATCCGCAATATGTGATTTTTGGTTATGTAGTACTCCTCTAAGTCTTCTTTTCAATGCCATAGGTCTGACCTAATTTGGATTCTTCAAGAGAGAGTTATGCCCAATCTCTCACAATGACCTAATTATGGACTATTTCATTAGAGAAAACTTGTACGACATGCCACATGTCACTGTTTCTTCATTCAAATCTGAAATTGATACAGAAAAAACTGTGGTCCATGCAATATCAGCAACTTTTTACATAATTTCAATGCAATACTCAGAGAGAGAGTTATGACGATTTTCCCAAGGTCACTTCTTTGAGATGAAGTTCAGGAGCCTGCAAAAGCACTGACTTCCATAGATCATATCTCCGAAAATATTGCACACCTTGATTTGAAATTCTTACAAGAGCTTCCTCAGAATTTCGGCTTCGCCTCATAAAAATTTCAGCTTTTGAACCTTCATAGAAAAAAAATTATAGCAAAAATCCCACGATGACCTGTTTCAGGTAGTGAAATCCATGCATAAGGAGGATATGAGGATCAAAATTTATATAAATGCTTAGGTTGAGAGGGGCTTCAACAAGTGAACATGGGGGGGATTACAACCCCATGGGGTTTTATCCCACTAACTGGGGTTACAAACTTCAAACATGAATATCTCTCAAACCATGAAGAATTACATGGCATACCATATATCAACAGAAAGATCTCGACAATAGAAGCCATCAAAAATATTATTAATCCAGAATATAGTAATTTTGCAGGTAAAAATTACCATGCATGATCAGGGTAGCCCCTGGTGCTGCTTGGGTTGACATAAATAACAACCACTGGTCAACAATCTCCCCCTTTGGCATTGATGGCAACATAAGTACTCCCCCTACGATCATGACACCTCTTCCTACAACATTCTCTCCCCCTTTGACATCAATTGCAAAGTGTAACTCCCCCTGACACACAACCATCCCGCGGACCTGTATGCACTTCCACTCCCCCTTTATATTTTGAATAAGGAAAATCTAATGAGAACTTGGGAGAATCCCAAGCTTCTGGCAAAGATATTCCAATGCTTCACGAGTACTCTTACGGTCATCAACGCTTCCTGCCCAATCTGCATCTATAAAGGGTTGAATAATGAGATTGTTACCCTTGGGATACCACAAGCCATATTCTGAATTTCCCTTTAGATATTGAAGAATTCTTTTGACGACAATAATATGTGATTCTTTTGGTGCTGCTTGGAATCTTGCTACTTGTTCAACTGCTTGCATAACATCTGGCCGGGAGGTTGTTACATATGGAAGACTATGAATCATAGATCGGTACAACCTTTGATCCACATCCTTAGATGAGTCATCTTTGCTCAATTTCCAACCTGTTACCATTGGAGTAAGGATGGGTTTGAAATATTCTATTTTGAATTTCTTGTTCATTTCCTTGATGTACTTGGCTTTACATATAAATATTCCTTTCTCTTGCTGAGATATTTGAAGCCCTAAGAAGTATATCAGCTCACCAAGTAAAGACATATCGAACTCATTTTGCATCTTCGTAGCAAAGTTCTTACTTAGTCGATCATCATTGTTGCCAAATATTATATCATCCTCTTTAGCTATTAGACGTGCTTTACTTGCTTCATCCAGAAAATATATGTTGTTTGGAGCTCGATTTGCTGTAGCCACAATTTCACCATACCTACCTTTCTTGATTTCACATTTTGTGGAGTTGAATAGTATTATGTGTCCTTGATCACACATTTTTCCAACACTGAGCAGATTGTGATTCATGTTTTCAACCAATATAACATTCTTGGCTAGAGCATCTTTGCTTCTGAGAGTGACGGTACTTGATCCTATCACATTTGAAGATCCATCATTGCTAAAACATTGACTTTTAGGCTCTGACATACATGATAGAAATTTCCTAACGCACATTTGCTTAGTCACCACACAAAACCCTGTCTCAAATTTTGAAAATTTTCCATGCGTGCAGCACCAAAAAAGGTCTTTTTGCAACAGAGTTTTGGAGGCCTTCCAGATGTCAGAAAAGGCTCCGTGATGGCCCGTTAGAAAGATGTGGATGTATAATTTCCAAATCTACCTTTGTTTCCTCAAACTGACCTCTGAAATTTTCCCAAAAAATAGAAAAATTTAAAGTTTCTAGGAGCGCAACACCTGCTCAAAAAAGAGGGCAAAAAGGTGAAAAAGTGGGTGTTTTTGACCCTTTTGGGGGACCAAAACAACTCCAATTGAGCTTAAAATTGGTGAGCATACTCCTCTCATTATGGGGAATCCAAAAATGTGAGCTTCTCCCTTTGAAAGTGCTCTATGAAAAAGCACAACACCCAGGTTGTTGCGCTCCTAGGCTTAAAATTTTGCAAAAAACAAAAAATTGTTCAAATTGCCTCAAATTTGGTAGGTAGGTGCCTCATGGGTCCTTAGAGACCTGTAGAAAATATTGGGCCAAATAATAAGCCTATATTGGTATTTTTCATCTTTTGGTGTCGGGCCCTCATTTTGGGCAGTTTTGAGTTTTTCCATTGCAAAGTGGTTTCTTTGTTCATAGTGCCCAGTCATTCTCCTTTGCAATGTAAGAGGTGCCTTGATCATTGCTTGGTACATTTCCAAATTCATGACTATCCTTCTCTTCATCATTTGACACATTGTGTTCACTATCAAATATCACTCTTTATACCACTGTTAGCACTGTTTGTAGGGTCATTGCTTTGGGCACCTTCATTGGTTTTGTCATCACTATGAGAATCATTCCCTTATTTATTTGATGAGTCCCTTTGATTGATATTTTCTTCACTGCCCTGTTTATTGTCTTCATTACTTGGCCCTTTGTCATCATTTCCTTGCTTATTGAAAACAATTTTAAAATCTGTTTGTGGGTTGCCTTTGTCATTTTGGTCACTGTCATGGCTTTCTTTCGCTTCCTCGCCACTGTCTGCCGTAGTGTTCTCAGTGTCATTTTCTTCATCAGGAGACCCATTGCTTTGGCTTCTTTGACCATCATCTGTATCACTGCTTTGACTGTTTTGCTTTTGGCCATTGCTGCCTTCTTCTTGGCCATTTCCCTTACTATTTTTTTCATGATCATCACCCTTTCCCTCATCTTCATCATCCTCACTCTCTCCCTCAAAATCTCTTAAAATTGCCTTCCACATAAAAAAACAAACTTTGCTGAGCTTTCCGGGCAGTTTTGGCACTTTTGTAGGCTTTTTGGGTAGTGTTGCGCTTTTACGCCAGGAGCGCAATGTCAGTGATGGGGGCAGTGACAGGCGCGTAGCGTCATGGCCTAGGCGAGAGCTGCACGTAGACTCGGGCGATGGATGCAGTTGCCGGAGCGCAGCACCGTTGGGCAGTGATGCACGAAGACTCTGGTGATGGACGCAGTTTCCAGAGCACAGCGCCATTGGGTAGTTCTGCACGCAGACTCGGGTGACGGAAGCAGTTGCTGGAGCGCAGCACCATTGGTGGGTGAGAGCTGCACGTGGCGTCAGGCGATGGAAGCAGTTGCCGGAGCGCAGCATATGGTGGGCAGGGCTGCACGTAGTTTCGGGTGTCACTCTACACGCCAGGAAAGATCGTAAGAGCGCAACGCCCACCTACAAGAGCGCAGCACTCAGTGCAAAAATGCATTGGAGGCAACTATAGGAGCGTAGCACCATGAAATTTTTGCCCGAGCCTCTGTTAGGAATTTTTGAGCTTTCCAGGAGCGCAGCGCAAAAAAGGGCCTTTTTGAAACGGGCATTTGGAGGCCTGCCCGATGTCGGAAATGGGCCCGTGATAGCTCATTGAAAATCTGGTTGAGTATAATTTCCAATTTTTTTTTTTTTTCCATTTGGTGTCCATTTACCTATCCAAAAATTGATTCTCCCAACACTGGTCAAAAGTGGTGAATGTTGGTGCAGAAATGCAGAGTGCTGGTGCATACAACTTTTGGAGGCCTTCCACAACTCCAAATTGAGCTCCTGATAGCTCATTGGAAATATGGTTGAGTATACATGTCATTTGATGCATCAAGAAAGTCATTTAGATACTCCAGCTGTGAGAAAACCTAATTTACCCAAGGTCACTCCAGCAGTGCAGAAATTCTCATGTGACACCTGTTGTTTTGACATTTCTCCCAAACCATGATACCTGTGTAAAAAATGAAGGAGGTTTTTCTTCTTGGGTCCATTATGAACAAAAACCTCTCTCACGTTTGTCAATTTCATCTTTTTTTGGTCAGAAACACAGTTTTAAGAAAAACTGGCCCTAGACATGACACATGGCTTGTCTCTTGGAATGAATTCTTGTAAAATGACGGAGGCATGATGTTTATGAGCTGGTATGGCTTCATGATTTCTGGTATGACCTACCATATGGATCTTCTTCTCTTATTCCTCTTTTCCATAGCAAACCCTAGCTTAGTTGGAAGAGGAAAATAGGGTTTGGTGTAGGGGATTTAGGACTGCCTTGTAGAGGGATTCAAATGAAGGGGTTAAGGGTTGTCTAAATTCTTGGGGAAATTTTGGGGGATAGGGACAGAAGTTAGGGAGTAAGGGAATGTGGAATTTCAAGGATTGAGTGAGGGGAAGGGGTCCAAAAGGGAAAAACACAGGCCTAGTCTTAAAAAGTATCAAATTGCGGCCATAGACTAGGTCTTTTTAGAAAAATGATGAATATGAGGGATAGGAGTGATGGGAAATGTTTGTGAAGGTATATGAAGGATAGGAGGAGTGTTGAGGAGGTAAATCCCCTCTGCGGACAGAGGCGATCCCTACTAGCCCAGCAGGGGTCTAGCAACAAACAAACAATGCTATGACGCAAGCTCCTAGTTACGAATGAAAGACTTGGGATAAAAGCCTACCTGGATTCCAACGCTAGATCTGAAGAAGAAGATGTTCCCGTCCTTCAGCCCTGGCAGATCACAATCCTTCCACGATCTCCGTGGATGAACACCTGCACACAGAAGAAACGAACAGATACATGCATAGGAACCAGCATACGTAACTAAATATCGGTCAGAAAAGATATTACTCGCATTAACATGATTGCAAAAGGAGTGGAACCATAATCATAGTCATCTATTAAAGTGATAAACGAATAGAAGTTACAACCGAGTTCTGACGTCGCAACCTCCTTCGTACGGGTCCCCGGTTGTCCACGTCTCGCAAAGCTCGCCAAGGAAAGGGAAACCTCTCCAGAGTCTCGTAACAATGGTCTCCTTGCTTAATGGGCCTTAAGGGAAAGAGGGGATTCTTTACAGCACAATAATTTATTTTGTGTTTAGACAGCAGCAAGAATAGTTTGGTTTCATGCTCACTAGTTCACTGTTTTGATTCATTAGACTAGCAACACCTTTTCATTTCAGCAGCATATTTTCATTTCCTTCCAAGTTTGTCATTGTAATTGTTGAGGAGGTAAATCCCCTCTGCGGACAGAGGCGATCCCTACTAGCCCAGCAGGGGTCTAGCAACAAACAAACAATGCTATGACGCAAGTTCCTAGTTACGAATGAAAGACTTGGGATAAGAGCCTACCTGGATTCCAACGCTAGATCTGAGGAAGAGATGTCCCCGTCCTTCAGCCCTGGCAGATCACAATCCTTCCACGATCTCCGCGGATGAACACCTGCACATAGAAGAAACGAACAGATACAAGCATAGGAACCAGCATGCGTAACTAAACATCGGTCAGAAAAGATATTACTCGCATTAACATGATGGAAAACGGAGTGGAACCATAATCATAGTCATCTATTAAGTGATAAACGAATAGAGGTTACAACCAAGTTCTGACGTCGCAGCCTCCTTCGAACGGGTCTCCGGTCGTCCACGTCTCGCAAAGCTCGCCAAGGAAAGGGAAAACCTCTCCAGAGTCTCGTGACAATGGTCTCCTTACTTGAGTGGGCCTTAAGGGAAAGAGAGGATTCTTTACAGCACAAAGGCACTTGGGAATATGGAGATGCAAAGCTTCAGCACTTCAAGACTATCAGCCTTTCAGCCTTTCAGCCCCTTCATCAATGGATGAAGGCTATATTTATAGAGGAGAGGAGGAGGTTGGGATCCCTACAATAGTGGAAGGGAGGCCTTATCCTTTGGGAGGTTCCCCATATGGTGGAAACAAGAGGCCAAAGGAGGAAGGCCGTGGTTATTCAGGCGAAACCACTCCTGATGACTCATCCACGAAGTTGTTGTAATCGAAACTTCGCCTCTTTTTTTAAAAACTTTCCATAAACAGAGTGGCGCGGGTACAACACTGGGACAGAGCGCCAATTGGCGCGGGCTCAGTGTTAATTTCCCCCCATTGGCGCGAGTACATAACGGGCTACCAGCGCCAATGCAAAAACATGTGTTTTTAGGGGTCTGTTCAGGAAATGATAAACAGGAGAAATGTTGTCCTCATGGAAAGGGATGCCATGAAGGTATTTTCAAGGCTTGACATTGCTCACAGGTCACATAATGGGTCCTCCATTGTGCGGGACGGGGAATGGTAGGGACGGTGACAAATTACTGTGTAACAGATGCCCCCTAAAGCATGAGGCCCGAGAGAGAGAGAGGGGTGAAATGCTTTACGAGAACATGTTCAACCGAAGGCCCGCCGTCGGAAAACCTGCGCAGAAAGATATAACTGATATCTCAAGTACATGATGTATATGGTATGGACGTAGCCATCCGAACAGAGTATGCTATAATCCGGATCCAGGGTATGGGCGCAGCCATCCAACTAAGATCAAATAGACTCAGGTATGGTCGCAGCCATCCAATCATCGAGTCACGTACATAATGACAATAATCCACAATCGCAGCCTGGATTACAACAGACACAATCCAGGGTCTTGCGCTCCATCTCGACCCAAACAAGTACAAGTTCGAGCATGCGAATATGTGAGCTGAAGTCGAACATGCAAGAACATCGTCTGATTACCAGCCAATGATGAAAGTCGTTAACAGACGCGAGAGGAACCACCAATAATGACAATGGCCCTCAAGGTACTACAGGTACAATCTACGGCATGTGAATAAATGAGTTGACGTCGAACACCCGCAGAATCACTCGATCGGAGGCCAATGATGTAAACCTCACGTCGAATGCGACGAACCTGCCATTGAGGCATGCAGGCTCCAAGGTACCATGAAGGAGTCTCTAGACCAACTTCCTGGATAATGAGTTGAAGTCGACAGGAAGTGACCTTGATCGAAGGTGGGCCATAATGATTCCCACATCATCGACACGAGACAGAGGAACATGATGTTTTGTTGTGAATCGGGATCGTATGAGAAACAGAGGAAGGTTGATATTTGCAGAGGCCAACTTCTCTTGAACACATGAACGGCACGACAGTGGACTTGGCAGTATTTGACATCAACGGATCAGAGGTCATGGTGACGAGGCAGTGAACAGATGAGAGGTCAAAAGAGATTATCCAAACCCACGGAGGCAAAGTGAAGCAACGAGATGAGATGTCCCCACCCGACACGAATGCAGACAAGTGCCATGTTCAAGAGCGACATACTGCCGACGACAACGACGATGGTTCCATTTTTTCCCCCACCATTTCGGTGAGTACCTCTTTATTTTTACACAAGCTTGAAGAGGGTACCATATGCTTATCATATAAGTTCGCCCTTCGGGCGAATCCATCCTAGTGCATTTAACGAGTCCTAGGAAGGAGAAACTCGGAGAACGTCATTTCGACTAGATCCAATGTCATCAGGGTTTAACGAGTCTGACAAAGGAAGAACTCGGCGTCTTTTCATGTTTAGAGAGTTTGAAAAGACAGCAGAAAAGAAAACTCCACAGGTCCCTTTTCGTAAATAGTTTCCCAGATCCGAAAAGGTAGAAAACAATATCCGGAAAAACCTCCTAGTCGCGATAGGCTAGGGTGTTCCTTTTTCGTAATCAATCCAGCCCAGCCCGAAAAAGGGTTAAACTTATACTGGGTGAATGTCGATTCGTGTCCATTTTAACGAGATCGAAACGACAAGGGCCTCGGCAATCTTTTCATATTTAGAGAGTCAGAAAAGAGATGAAAGATGACTCCTCATGGAGGAACGAGTGGTATAAAGGGTAGCAACTGGTTACGTGTGGGTGGAGCACTCAAAACAAGTAAAGGAAGAGGCTGGCTAACAAGACCACTCATCACAGCGGTTCCTCAGGAACGGTTAAAACAACCAAGTGAAGGCATATGATCGGCCAAGCAGATAGTGACGATGGAATGAGAAAACCAAGGCTCATCTGGCAAAAACAGGCTGATAAAATGGCAATCACAAGAGGTAAAATGGGCATGGTTTCATTTTTACACAAGCTTGAAATCAGGAAACTTTGCTTGAAGTTGGTTTCATTTTTACACAAGCTTGAAACAAAGATAAACTATGCTTGAAACCGGTTTCATTTTTACACAAGCTTGAAAACGGAAACAAACTATGCTTGAAAAAGTAAGCATGCCCCCAGCATGGTGACTCAATTTGAGGTACATGCCCCCCAAGCTTCAGTCCATATGAAAAGCAGATGGAGTGAAGGTTCAAATTACAAGATCAAAAGAAAAGACTCGACTGGGATTTTACGAGATCTTATCAAAGACTCGAATTGAACGGGAACGTGTTTCATTGTTTTAACGAGGTTGACACATTAAAAGAACTATCCTCGGACACCTTTGTTTTATTTTTTAAGGAGCTTGACACAAGACAAGGAACTCTGCTCCGACAACCTTGTTTCATTTTTTAAGGAGCTTGACACAAGACAAGGAACTTTGCTCCGACCAGACCTCATCATAATGAATAAGAAGTCAATGCTTCCAAGAGTTCCACTCCCGATGGAAGAAAAACATTCTGAAAGTCAGGACCCAATGCCCCCAGCACCTGATGCACGACGGCATCATCACTGGGCACAGGCACGGGGTAGGTAGACACATAGTTGACCTGCGGTGGGGCAGAGACAACAGGTGGATAAAAACCAGGAGGGGGTGATGGCGGACCAGTTGCCACATTAGGACCAAAGAATGACAGATGATCAATGGTCACGATCCTTCCTTCATGCGGAAAACAGGCCACACGAAAGAGGGAGGAGACGAGTGCTCCCATGGCATAGGTGTAATCGCACCCCAAAAGCAGATTGAAATCCAAGGGGCCTGGAACGACCATCACGTCCATATGGACGGTTTTGCCTCCCAAAGTAACAGGTAACCTTGGAAGGATCCCCAACGGTTGACTCGTCCTTCTGTTAAAAGTGAGCAGATTCTGCGTAACGGGCGCAAGCGGCGGTGAACCGAAAGCTTGCCAGGTAGTTGAAGACAGAATACTAACAGAGGCACCTTCGTCTATAATGGTGCTGGGTACAACCAGACCAAGAGCCTGTACTGTGATCTCGAAAGGCACATAAGACGGAAGGCAAAATCCTGCAAATCGATTCCAGTCAAAGGAAGCGACCAAACTACTCGGAAGGGATACCATCGAAATGCGAA